>JACSZP010010450.1:0-28586 GCA_016161895.1 Pinna nobilis
ATCTGCGCATAATTGACCAATATTGGTATATACTTTGCAAATTCCAGGAGAGGGGGGGGGGGTGTTCCGCACCCCGCCCCCTCTAGATCTGCGCATGACTGTCCTTGAAGAAATAGTAATGTTTATACATATAATAGTCATAAAAAGTGATGATATACCTCGTATTTTACAAAAAGAAAACGATAACAACGATGACGTCAGATTTAATTTGTTGTTGTTGTTGCGTTGTTGTTTAACGTCCCACTCAAGAATATTTCACTCATATGGAGACGTCAGTGTGTGCCGGTGAAGGGCGGACACATTTTGCCTGTGCTCGGCACTGCTGGCCGTAGAGCAGGGAAGGTTCTTTAACGTGCCAACACCTACTGTGACACGGGAGCTCGGTTTTTACTGTCTCATCCGAAAGACAGGGACGGCCACCGCGGAGTGGCCTTCGGGAATCGAACCCTGGACATCTCGGCTCGAAGTCGAACACGCTAACCACTCGGCCACGGACGCCCAATATTTGATTTGTCTTCAGTGGAACTGACAGGGGTTCAGCAGCTACCTTTCATTGTACTGATAGACAGAAATTGCCATTAGATTACATGTACTCTTGCATTTCGGTTGTGCTGGTGTCTTATTCAGATTACATCCTCATAGGATAATATTAAAACATCTTGCATGCATGTGTTTTGTTTAATCAATAAGTAATGGAAACTGCACCAAAGACTATTTTAATATTTTTGTTGATATGACATTCAACAATGTCGTGTACATTGTTTTTATCTTTTACGGACATGGTATTATATTTTGCTACCTTGTCATAGCCTCACCTAGAGAAAATATAGGCCTTTGTACACACACACAGATACAAAGGGCGACAACTCTTACCATGAAGCTACATGAAATGAAGCTGTATGACAGAAGGGAAAACAGAAAATGTGATACGTATTGCATTTGTAAAACATTGATGTCCCAGAACGACAAATAATTCTGAGGCTGTTTATGATAGAAATTAACTCAAATATCGACGTAAAATTCACATACTTGTAGTAAAAAGTTTGGGTATGGAATAACAGCTCTTGTATTGTCACATGAAATATACATGTGAGGTATGAAAGGACTATGACGTATCGTTGATTTCAAATCATATTTATTGCTGTAAGCCTTTGAATTTTCGATGATTTTATTGTATGTTGAATTACTTATACATTAAGAATGTAATTATTTCTTAATAAGTATGCATTGATTTCCTTGGATACACGTGAAAGGACGTGAAAATAAAATCCCGTAAAAACTGAAAAAATGTTATTGATTTTTCAGTCTTATGTTATGCAGTGGTGTTTGATCCATGTATAATAAATACATTTTCAATGAATGCATCGTTTTGTAATATCATTATCTTACAATCTCCTTATTGCATCAGTTGTATATTTATTGTCATTTGTTGCCATAAATTGTTCGAGTCAAAAGTTCAATGACAGATGCCAAGCAGTCATTCGTTTATGAGACACTATGGGAAATCAGGAGAAAAAGGGCGTGTTCAGGTGCCAACGTGGCGTCCGTATCTAATAGTGAACTGACATCATGGTGAGCAACTATTATTTATTCTCTGAACACAAGCCACTGTTTCGTATTGTGATGCCGCTATATCACGTGAACTCAGTCCTCAAACTCGTCTTCCTCGTCTATATCGTCATCTGGATCATTTTTATCCTCATTGTCATCTCCATCTTCACACAGGATCAGTTTAGTGTCTTTAGAACCTGTAACAAATTATAACTCATTTTAAAACTGTAACTTCATATTTGCTTCAAAAACGTCTGAAACTGACAGGTAGAGTATTCGTAATCAGTGTATTATTGAAAAATATAAATGCTTAAGATAGAATGCAATGAAAAATAAAAACCACCTCCATTAACCTAGATATTACCTTTAAACAGCTCAGGGTATTTCTCTAAATCCACGTCATTTTCCGTTCCAGGAAGAGTCCAATGGTTAAGCACAATAGGGAAATTCCTGATGGAGAATAAACTCTTTTTGTCTGCACAGAATTCCATCCAAAATGTTTCCTGTAATACATAGAGTTCAACCCCAATTTAAGCATATTACTACACAGACGTTGGTAGTATTTTATGCAGGATGCAATATTCCTTAAAACAACAACAACAACAACAAAATAAAGAACAAAACAAAACAAACAAATACTCACTATAAAATGAGGAGTTGAACGTTTACCTGCATTACTAAACTCCAGATGCCACTATATCACTAATTCATTGTCGACAATACCTTCAAGATACATTTAGACTCATTTTTATAGAAATAGAAAACAGAAAAGCATATTTACAGCAAAATGAAACGTGTATAACAACCCAAAGAAAAAAATACGTACGCATTATCTAGATATGGTTTCAAAAAGAAAAATGCGACCCCCCCTCTAAAAAAAAGAAAATTTACTCAATTCCCGGTAATACTGAATAATGATTAGCTGAGAAGCTGGCGTTGAGAAAATTCTGAGATCTAAGTAACTTCTTAAGTTTCATGTTACCAGGCCAACAAGTGACATCGAAACTTGGCTAAATGATCTCACCTGAACGATCCACAACAATCAATTCTAATACCTATATGTCGGTAAAAGAAAATTTTCCAGCTATGCTTACGATAAATGTTTGTCTCAACTTACAGTTGAGTCAGGGTTACCGTACAGTAGGCAAATACTCAAATCAGTTGGACACTGCAGTAGTTTTATAACCCGGAAATACTTTATAACACCACTTACAGATCCTTCCAACTTAAATGACGCAACACACTCGAAGGTCTTCTTATCCCATACTCTAAAAGCATTCTCTTGTCTACTCAGACTGTTGGATAAAAAGTAGGGGCCGCCGTCACATTTCACAAGGTAGATTTCCGACGTGTGTCCATAGAGACGCTCAATTATCTTACCTGTAATAATATGCACACAAAGGTGTTGCAATAGGGAAATGTGACTTATTACAGATTGCAAATAACTTACAGAAAGGCAAACGAAATGCCAATAAATTACAGGAAAAAATCTATTTCAACAGCACTTGTCGTACTGCAAAAATATTATGGTGACGATATTTTGATAGTTTTGAGAGATAACACAGACGGAAGTGTATGTACTTGAATATGATATGTCATACTTTGTGTGGTTGTTTCACGGTTCTATTGTACATATAAGTAATATACATGTATGTTGTGTATGTAATTCGCTGCTTTTTTTGTAAATAAACAGATTGTAAAGACATTTTAAGAAACAACAACAAACAAGAGAGCTCACTGAGTAGACCCAAAGCGACTGCTTCAGTGCTTCAGAGTGTTTTGCAATTCGGGATAAAGTTAGATGGTCTTCACGAGTTTTCCGTTACCCAATGCAGTTCCTAAAATACTGACTTAATAAATTCAAGAATTAATCTCCAAATTTAGGATTGTCTGTTTTTATTTTTGAAATACAGAATTTATTTAACGATGCAGTGTCCTTACCATTATTTGGATCCCAGACCCGTATAATGTTGTCCTCGTGAGATGTTACAAATGCCTTGTCATCCATGTTTACCACTGCACAAAATGACATGGCGTTTTTGATCGGCTCTGTGTCCACATAAAATGTATCCTTCAGCTCGGCCATTTTTTTGCCTGCAAGTAAATGATAAATTTCTATTAAAAAGAAAATAACAGCATAGTACTATCATCATGGTGTAAAAAAGGCAGTGTTCTAAAAATTCCTACGACAGTGCTTACAAGTGTGCATATTTCGTGTGAGAGGCTAAACATATCTCTCCAGTGTTTAAGGCTGTGTTGCAGTTTCATTTGATAATCATCCTAGAATTAATCTTGATGATACAATTGAAATACAGACAAAAAAGTTTTACTAGCTCCCTAGCCACTTATTGATTTGCAATGTATGTTACACTTTAATTAATAATTTCACTAAAGTCATTTTAGCAGTAACTTTCCAAAGAATTGAAAAAAATGTCAAAAAAAAAACCAAAAAAACAAAACAAACGGAAATATCTTAAGTTACTGAAACAGAATGTACTTATGTACACCGTAACTCTTTCAACCCTACATACCATAGTAGATTGGTAATACACTGTAGAATAGAACATACTATCATACGCATATATAAAGGGGGTCGAGGGAGTCCGACCTTCCTGGAATTAGCAAAATATATATTTTGTCAATTATGCTTAGATTCTCGTTTCAACAGGGTTGGCTTTTTTCTATATCACAAGTTGGACCCCCCACCCGGAAAAGTTCGACCCCCGGTAAAAAATTCTGGATATGCATATGGTTATCTAGATGCATTTATTTAAAGATTAAAGAATTAAAAAGCCTAATTACCTTCATTGCCTGTGATATCCCACAAGGATACACTGCCAAACTCGCTGCCGTCTGGTAGTCTCTTGAACGTTTGAATTGCAGCTATTTTCCCATTGGAAATCATTGACAAACTTGCGATCCGGTCATAGTCCTCACTAGGTATCTTCAGCGCCATCTTGCAAACGCTTTTGGCGATGTCAAACACAAATATCGTCTCAACGTCGCTGAAACCAATCACAACGTTACAGGCGGTATTCGTCTGAAAGGTGGAAGAGAATTTTAGAAATCAAAAGCAACGAAAAACGGATGTCATAGACGATTCTTTATGGTTTTTTTTTCATTACAAATATCATTGAAAACTTATCGCTTCACTAAAAAATATCATTTTTACCTTTCACAGATTCCGAAATCATTATACATGTATAGTTTATGATATGGTTTTGTGAATGTTTTTAGCTAGAAAAAGTTAAACTGAAGAAGCATCGAAGGGTATTGTAAAATTAAAGTCCTAAAATATGACAAGTCTGGATAAAACATTCTCAACGTGGAACACAAATGAAACTCCTGATGGAATGAGACCAGGTGTACAGAAGAAGTCAGCGTCCCCTTGCTCTGCCTTTCGCATAGATACAAATCTCATGTAAGATTCTAACTTTGCTTTTATATAAGCATAGGTATGTGATTATTCAAATGTATGTTTGTAAAAGTTTCTTCTTGTTTCGTTTGTAAATCTTCAAAATTGCGAAAGTAAAGTTCCGCGAATGTATGCGGATTGACAATAATATATTGACCTACCTGGAGATGTTTCAGTCTTGCCTCCGCCCCTTTTGGCGTTCTGATTATTGACTTAACCTTTCCACTGACCATATCGTATACTTTGAGATGTCTTCGTCCACGTGTAGCAACTGCAACCTCTGCCAGTAATGAACATTATAGAAAAAAATGTACACATATTTTTTCAGGAGTAAATTAAATAAAAGGTTTCCTTGAACGCCGGAGCCGGCCATGAAATGGAAACACTCGCAACTACAAATATTTATGATTCTCATAGTACAATGATCAGGATAATGTCTGCTTTAATAGAAATCAAACGGCTGGTTTGTTATAAGCCAATAAAATGATTACTAGAGGGATTTTAAAGTTTCATTGGGGCCGCTGTGTCATAGTTGTTAGCGTGTTTGCTTTCTGACAGCGGGTCGTGGGTGTGAATCCGAGCCATGCTGCTGTCTGTTGGATGAGACAGTAAAAACCGAGGTCCCGTGTCACAGTAGGTTTCGGAACGTTAAAGACCCCCTTCCCCACTCTATGGCCATAAGTGCCGAGCTAAACAAAATTTGTCGCTCTTTACCGGCACAGGGTGACGTCGCCATATACGTGAAATATTCTTGAGCGAGGCGTTAAACAACACTAAAAAAACCAATTTTTTTCATTCTTACCTTGTCTAGGGTACAATACAACGAGCTCACAATAGTCATACAAGGTGTAGTCAATATGCTTGAACATTTTGCCCTGGAATGTTCTTTTGACCGTCATGGAATCCAGATCGATAACCTTCAGTCGTCTTTTGGAATTACACACGATTGCCTCTTGGTCGTTCAGTAACTCAAACACACGTGGTGTCTCCTCCTAAAGTTAAGAAATATTTGAAATTTTGCGATTTTTTCTTACAGGTAAAATTTGTTTGATGCTGTTTATAGACAACGCTCGAGATTTTTTAAAGAGTATGATTATGATGGTGAATCCAATTTTAATTGACGGTGAAAAATCCGAAAGATTACGGTTATTTGCCACAAGTATATTGGTAAACCTAAAATTCAAGAAAAAAAGTTAATATGCAGATACAAATATTAAGAGGCGCGAAGCTGTGGTTTAAAACATAATACTTTAACGGCTAGGCTGTTCATCTCTTGTTTGTTCTTACTTTGGACACTGACTCCTTCCGGACATCTGGTCCCATCCCGTTAGGTATTTGCAGCTATTTTCCACATTGAGACCGCTATTGTTATAGACTTGTCATATTTCTAGAACTTGGATTTTCGAATGCCATTTGGTTCTTCTTCAATTTAATATTAAACCACATGAAACTCTATCAAACATGTATATGGTGATGGCCATTTTTATTACTGGAGAGGGGCACCTGGGGACAAAATGTATCGGGAAGATACAGTTGGCCTTCTGCAAGGGCACTGGAAAACTTTCTGACCCAATCAACGAAGGTTCCAGCAGGCTTCGAACCTATGCTGGCGAGTAGTGAGGGATTTAGTGTTTCAAAGCGCAATGCTTTCACCATTTGGCCACGGAGTCCCATGCTTATCTCTGTATTCAATTGGTTCCAAGAAAAAGCGATAAATAAAAGAAAAATGCAGGTACACTATAAAAAGCATCTTTAAACCTGTTTGAATGATTAATAATCAACATCTTTACCATAGTGCCTAATATGCGTGTCTGTTTTAAATTTGTAAGGTTATATTGACTGTTACTTCAATAGATCTATGTAGATCTAAAGGGGAGGATTCTATAAAACATCTAGACGTGTAATTGAAATTTCGGTAAACGACAAACAAAATACATGCACAGACGAAATTATTGACATTTTTTTCTTTGTAATTTGTGACACTTTCAGCTAATGCCCTTTATCTCTCCTTATACTCAAACTGCTCAAGCGAGCAATACAAGCTTACATCGCTCACTTGAGCAGTTTGGTGTATGAAGGAGATATAAAGGACATTAGCTGAAGTGTCAAAAATTACAAAGTAAAAAAGAATGTCAATGATTTTATTTCTGAAATGAACCCAAAACTTAATCACTTCTTCATCAATCAGATATATTAAGCTTTCATTCTATGCAACCCTTCTGAAGAAGATTCTCAAAGGACGGTACCCACCCGGACATATTTGCCCCAGTATCTTGTCAATCCTTTCGGCTCAGGTAGCTCAAAAAATCGAGACACCAGGAAATTGACTTTATTGTTCTAAATTACATGTACTTACAACATGTCCTATCCGTTTAGCGTCATTTGAACATAAGTCGTGGATTGTGAGCGAGTAGTGATCCCTTCTTAATGCTGTAAGTCCAGCAAGATATCTTGAATTGGAGAGTGGTCGTCGTTCTCTAGAATGAAAATTGATAAATAGTAATATACATGTACACATGATATTGGTTGGTTGTACCGTATTTAACGTCCCACTCAATAATGTTTTATTTAAACATGTATATGGCGATGTCGCCGAATGACGGATAAGGGTGACACATCTTACACATACTCGCCATTAAAGGCGGTAGAGGGACCTCCGTGGCCGAATGGTTAGCGTGTTCGACTGCGGATCGAAAGATCCGTGTTCAAGCCGCTTAGCGGCACTCCTCGGTTGGTCATCCCTGTCTTTCGGATGAGACAGTAAAAACCGAGGTCCCGGGTCACAGTAGGTGTTGGCATTATAAAGTGTGCCGAGCATAGGCAAAAATTGTAGCCCTTCACCTGCACACGGTGACGTCTCCATATGAGTGAAATATTCTTGAGTCGGACGTTAAACAACAATACTATACCATACCAAAGGCGGTAGAGCACGGAGCCTCGGTTTTTACTGTCTCACCCGAAAGTCCAAAAGACAGGGACCCCAACCGGGGCGTGTCTCAGATTCAAACTCACTACCTCATGGTCAGATGACAACCACTTTGCTACGGTGGTTACCATAACATATTGGCTAGACACTCTTTTATACATACAATACATTTGAAAGATACTTACAGGATGTGAAAAAAACCCAAAACAATAATAACTCAATTTTCAGAATATGGAATCCAATACTTACTGGATGTTTAGTCCCAGCATTTTCCTTTTGTTGTTACTTCCGGTTTCTCTGGTGATATCCCATACACGTACTATCGGGTCGTTTCCAATGGTGACCATGGTTTTCGAGTCAACAGATACAACTTTGTGAACATAACAGGGATGGTGATACGCATTCTTGTGCTTCTGTTTATGTATGTTCCACGTACATATATATTTAGCGACAGGGTACATTAGGAATTGCCCGTCCGGAGACTGGCAAAATTTGCCTCCAGTGTGATCCGACTTGTCGCCTGAAGTTACAAACAAAATCATAGATTTTGAATCTGTGCACCTAAAGAGCTTTTCTTCTACCTGTATTTTACGACAGTAACAGTACACTAGTTCTAAATATCGCGTTAATGGAATAGGCCAATGGATGTCTAATGTAGCTTGAATATTTCACTTTTATTTTAAATTTGACTTTTCATCTGACTGCGAATTCGCGAAAATTAAACGACATCGAATGTTCTAGGTAAAAAGAGGTCGGTATCTCTTTTAAGATTGTATAGGGGTACATGTTCATTGGTTGTTTGTATTGTTGTTTAACCTCCCACTCAATAATATTTCAATGATATGGAGATGTTATCATTTACTGGTGAAGAGAGACAAATTTAGCTTATGCTCGGCACTTGGCACTTGGCCGTAGAGCAGGGAGTGTTTTTGAACATCTACTGTGACCCGGGACCTTGATTTTTACTGTCTCATTCGAACGACAGTGAAGTTCAACCGCACCGTGGCTCGGGCTTAAACTCAGAAACCCAAGATCTGAAGTCAAACAAGTTAACCACCAGACTACGGTGGCCCTATAGGGTTGTATGTCTGTGAGAGGTCGGTATTCAAGTATCTCTTTGAGAGTGTAAAGGTATGTATGTCTGTGAGTCTTTGCTTAAATGGTTGGTTGTCGGCTTGAATAGAACTCTAGACTACATCTATATTTACTTCCTGTCCAATGAGATAATATATGATAGGATATTATTTTATATAACGCATCAAATTGGCAGTATATGTGCTAAGTGGTTTAAGCAAACAAGAATACCCAATTCACACAACAGACAATCAGATATATTGTGTAAAACTATGATTTTACCACGAAATAGGTGATTTTGTCACCTCAAAATTCGGACTCGATCTCCAACAATTTATTTATACTATTCTTAGTTTCATTTGTTTCATAGTTGCATATCCTCCTACCAAAGGGGTTTAAGGTTAGATTACGGATGAAAATTCAATGAAACAAAATACATACATCAAGATAATATAATAAACAGAGTACTGTAAATCCAGAAAATTTCGCGGAACTTTATTTTAGCGAATCAATGGTCAAGTAATTATTCGCGATACTATATTTTTGGGCGTGTGAATTTAAGTTAATCATTTGTTGTTTGATGCATGGTAATATCAGGTTATTATATTTAGCGAGAACTTTATTTTTGCGAGTGAATGTTCTCACGTGATTACACGAAAATAAAGTTCTCGCGAAAAACGCTCGAAAGAAAGAAAGACAAGAGAACTAGAGAAACACACTTACAATTCTGCAACCAAACGAATAATGTTTGACAAGGCGCTATGGACGGATAACTTTCGATTATATCACGATGTTATTGACCTACCTTATGAATACATTACAAACCAGATATGACCTTTACCTTCGATGAACTGAGTTTCCTTCAGTTTGGCAATGTCTACAAAGCGCAGGTCATTTTCAAATTTGATGGAGTAAAGAACGTGCTTTTCGTCCGGCGTGATGACGAACGATTTGATCACGTGCTTGTACTTGACGTCTGCTCTCATTGAAACGACAAATACATCAGAAAACGTCTGCTTGTTCAGATCCAGAATTGTAAACCTCTCCCTCGGTTTCGCTGTTACAGCTATGAAATTATCCGATCCTGAAATTGAAATATTGCTATGTTTATATTTTCAAGGCTTATTTTGTTTTTGTTTTGGGCCCTTTACAATACTTATTCAGTTATATTGTGGCGTGACAGAATCAAGCTTAAATAGGCTTCGTATATGTTGTTCAAAGAGACAAAAATTGTATGTCAGATATCTGATAATAATTCTTTGTGACAAAATGAGATGAACGCACTTTGTCACAGTGAACTAAAGACAGTAATTGACATATTTAAAAAAGTAAAACACGGAATTTTAGAGGGGCTACCAACAGAAAAGTCCTTCGAACAATGGCATGAAAAGTACAGATATAAAAGATTGCTATATCCTGTTGGAAATTAATCAGATTATATTAAAGATTTTTTTCACCTAATAACAATGGCATGGAAAGAAAAAAATATATAAAGATTGCTGTATCCTGTTGGAAATTTATCAGATTATACTAAAAATCTTCTTCAACACTGTGCCTCATTTCAAATTTTATCATCTAGAAATTTGGATCAAATTATACCCCATTCATATGTTGGATCCACTACTGTTTATCATGAATATCTATTTGTCGTTGCTAAATTCCCTGCAGATCCAGTATTTTACTCCTTATTCCTTTTGCTGCCATTTTCTATGCATAGTAAGTTACTGACAAATCTCATCTCACAAACTCCACAACGCTTAAGATAAGTGATGATGTAATATACATAACGATTTTTATGCATATAACGAATTGAAAGTAATTTTACATTGCGTTCAACCAACAAAACCTACACACAGAAGCAGAAAAGTTTCTACAACATATGAGCACAAGTTAATTTGCACCTACCCCTGACCAGGTATAAATTTACTGAGGTGTGCAGGATTTGCATATAAGTTAATCTGTTCATACGACAAAAATTGCACACATAAGTAAATTTACACATATGCAATGATTACTTATGTATGCAAATAATGTCGTATGAATGTGGTTTTAGTTTACACTGTTTTTCGTTCGATATACCGGTTTATAAAGGAGTCGCAAATACATGTGAAATATCATTAATGAAGATATTTCTTCCGTATCACACATAAAGGAACATATCTTGACACATATAAGACATTCAATAGATTTCGGACCAATTGAGTTGATTTTTGGTACCTAAATATTTTCCGACTTTAAACGACGTAATATTAATTTATGTATAGTCATAAATTATTTTTTTCACTGGGGTTTTACCATACAGAAACGTTTGTACTTACCCGCAGTGATATCAGTCTCTTCAAATTCGACAGTTTTATCATGGTGAGTTACTGTACACAATTTCTTCCCTGACTTCGCCTCATGTAAATTTACTGTAGAATCATGAAAGATGGCTAAAATGGTTTGCCCTTTCCCACCAACGCAGTAAGACGCCTTTTCCGAGGGCAAGTCTAGCGAGTATACAGTATCACCCGAGTGTGTGATGACAATGATTTTTGTTTTACATTGTACAAGAATCAATGAGCCATCTACAATAAACTTCACGCTTTTTGGATGTGGGCCCAGACCCTCGAACGACTTCAGCAGTTTCCCTTCTTTGATATTCCATAGTTTTACAGTCTCATCTGGTGGCTCTGAATCTGTCAATGAAAAAAGGTCAACATGTGACATGAGTCATTAGTTTATGCCTATATGTTGGGATAGGCTATTTAGCGACACATTTATTTTCGTGAGTAATTGTTTTCACGTATACACGTGGAAAAGAATTATCGCAATTTGCAACATTATTCTCTCACATGACTTAGTACTTTATCTATAAGACTTACTTGAAACGGCTAACATGGCGTCCTTGTGTACATCAAGTCCTCTACAACAGGCAGTGTGTCCAGTGAGGGCATACACGAGAGGACCTCCAGGCTTCGTGAGGGTGTTGAATCTTGGTTTTAAATATGGATACGGATATTGGTTAAGTTGCTTCAAGAATGATTCGGTTTCCTAAAATATACATTACTGGTATTTAAATATGCATTATCCTTAAAAGATTACAAGTATGAAATTAAGTTTTGCAAAATCCACATGTACATCGGAAACACATGTACATAAATAGCTATCATTTTATTTTAAAATTTCAATTATTCATGCTAATCAATTATTGCAAACGAATGACACTTTAGTTGCCATTTGGTTGATATACCTTCTACATTGTTATGGAAACTGCCGAAAAGTGAAAAATGTTTTCTTTGATTCACACGATATAAATTCACCTATTATCTATCCATTATATTATATACAGTGTAACACACTTACTGTAAATCCAGTAATATTCGCGAAAATTTTATTTTCGCGTAATTATGCGAGAGCACTCATTCGCAAAAATAAAGTCCTCACTAAATATAATAACCTGATATTAAAATGCATCAAACAACACAAATTATTAACTTAAATTCACAAGCACGAAAATAAAGTATCGCAAATAATTATATGGCCATTGATTCGCTAAAATAAAGTTCCGCGAAAATTTCTGGATTTACAGTATATTGAACCCCGATATATTGAAATCCTGGTTAGCTCAAAATGTTTTCAATTCCCCAGACAAATTACTTCATTACTATTTTCATCCAGTTATTTCGAAAGAAAATTCACCCCCCTTCGGTGTCAACATATCTAGATAATTTCTTACGAATGTACCTTGGTGCCGATCAACCTGTCTCTGAGTTGTGTGACGATCTGGTAGGGGTCGTATAACAAAGCATGCTGGGAAAGTTGCAAGGCTTCATTTATTTTTCCCAGTTCATCATCATCCTTAAAACTTGAAAGTGCTAATTCAAAGTCATCTAGAATATGCCTGTTAAAGACAATGGGTTGCAATAAGTTCTTAAAACTTAAAAAGGTTCGCCACATTGTCAGTGCTGTAATTTGAAAATGCCCAAAAGAGTCTGAATTTGCTTATATAAACAACATTGATTCAAAGATACCTTGAATTTACGTTCATTATAAAGTAGAAAAAGCTATTTAGGCCTAAAGACTATTAACTGACTGGTTTATACTAGTCTGATCAGAGGGATGCTTTCATCATTAATGTTCACGTAGATAGAAGAATAGCTAGCCGGTTTTTTTGTTTAACACCTCACTCAAAAATATTTTACTTATATGGAGACGTCACCGAATGCCGATGATTGCCGAGTACATAAATTGAATAATGTCAAGCGCTTGTGATTCTTCAATAAAATGTGGTGCTCTAAGCAATGTCGGTTCTTGACAGGGCTTCACTGTACTCTATCTCTTTAATTGAATTTAGTACATCACATGATAATTTCTTAATTCATTATTGGATAACGACGTGAATACTATTTAGCGTAGAAATCATCTATCCTTGACCACGGGATTAATATACGTAGCAACGGGACTATACCTAGGGATAGCACCCCGCGCAAACCCAACGTGACGTCAATAGTTCTGGCAATGGCGTAACGTCTGCGACAGAGTTCTGACAGCAAGAGGGTTCGCCTTACGGCTCAGGCACTATACCTCACCAGACAAAACTATAGGAGAACAGTTCCCTCGGGAGATAATAATAGATTAATATAATACCCCTATCGAAGTTTATTCTATCAATTAGATTTTTCAAACGACATTCTTAGTTTGGTGTCTTTGGGACAAACATCATCAGAAGATTTTGTACTATACACAAACAACAGACAACCGACAAGAGAGGTTTAAAGTTTTAACAAGAAAGACAATACGTTATAATGACTTGAAGTATGGCGCCCTTAGAGTTCAGTCGAGTTATATATGAGCCTACTAACTAAGTGTTGAAAAAGTTCATTGATCATACAAACAAAAGATTTCTGTCATATAGATCCTGAACGATTATAATGTAACATTTATCACAACAAACCTTTCTGAGGTAGCCAATAGTTTGCACAGAAGAAACTCGATATTGCACAAGCACTCCTCCTTGAGTAAGTGCAGTTGCATCCCCTTAATTCTGTGGTAGGGCTGGTTGTTCAGCTTCCGGGTATTGTAAGTCGTGCCATACAACAGGGGCTGTGTTGACACGAATCTGTCTGCCTCACCTGTCTTTCCTTCCTTGTCCTTGTACGGCTTCTTAGCACCTTAGAAATAAGAAAATGTATAAATTTGCGAGACATTCAATATATTTTCTAGAACCTGATCCGGCATGCTGTTTGCAAAATCAAAATAAACAAATATAGTTTGACCTGCCTTAGCGACCCACCTAATTAAAGGACAGCCTGTCTCGTATGCCCGAATACTATGGTTCCCAAAGTGGCTTTTTCCTATATAAATCACTTGAAATAAGATACCTTGTGCAACTATCATATGTGACCGCATTGCTCTTTCCCTTGCATGGTCTCTGAATGCGGGCTGGATGTGTTTTAATAAATCTGAACTGAATCATACATGTACACTAGTACTAACAGTCATTCATTCATTTTTGTATTGTTTCGGAGCGTATATTTACCATTGCATACTGCTGAACAGATAAAGCAGAGTATTTTGTACCTATCTATCTAAATACAAAATATTGTTTGCAAAAATCAACAGCGGTATACAGATATATTCCCATATTTACCGCCAAAGTTTTCATTAAACTGTTGATACTTGCCGTTGAAAAATAAAATGAAGATACATGTATATTTATCATAGAAACTCTAGGAAAAAAGATTATGGCTACTACCAAGATAAACATTTGCATTTTAAAAAGATGTATTGTAATATTTGCAGCCTATGCAAACCAAATTTAACAATTCTGAAATTTTACTGGCCCAAGAAATTTGTAGCCAGAGTTAAGCTGCTAATAAAAACTGGATACTATTACGTGACAGGAAGAGGATTGAGCTCGCTATAACACAACAGAATAACAAATTATCAAAAAGAGAGAAATTCAAAACTAGGAAACCTGCGTGATGTTTTAAATATTCCATCTCTATCAGATGACAGTGTAATGTAATATTTCAGCCCATGAAACATCTTGGTATTCTTTTGTTCCCTGACCTACCGTCTGCCCAGGTACCGTTGAAGTAGTCCGCAAGACCTTGGTGTAAGTTACGCTGAATATCCTCTGTGCTGCAGTACCGTGCACGTGCTGCCTCGATGAACTGTCTGTGATACCAGTACAAGACACTGATGCCATCCGCACCTCTGTTCACTGCAATGTATTAGAATGGGAATTGTGCTATAGATAAAAACACAGTTATGGATACTGAATCTACAAATACTAATTACATGTATTTTAAGTATGTATTAAGGAAATATTATAAAAATGAGGGAATTCCTTAATTGGTAATCTGAAGTTTCAAATATCAGTAGGAAAATATGTACTATGTGTCAATTTATCAAAATAAGAATGACCGAACTCGCAAGCTTGAGAGGTTGACAAACAGCTAAAAAGCTAAGGAAAAAAAGTAAACAAAAATATAAATTTCCGCTAGAATTAAGCAGAGCCCTTAAAACCCTCAGGCCCCAACTTTGCCCTAGATCTGTTCTAAATCATCTAAAACAAGTTCTACTACTTTATTCTGATTTAAAGTTTTCAACATTGGAGATATTTTTTCAGTTTCTTATTTTATTCTAACTGAAACCATTTTTGTCCGAATATTGATTTAATTATTCCATAAAAGGTTCAATATCCAATTGATAATATAAGCATACCGGTTGTTATACCATTCTTTGTACACCGATTTTGACTACGGGTTACTCTTACTTGTTCTGATCAAGATATAGGGTTTACGGCGGGTGTGACCGGTCAACAGTGGATGGTTACTCCTCCGAGGCACCTGATCCCACCTCTGGTGTGTCCAGGGATTCGTGTTTGCCCAACTCCAATATTTGTCCTCCTTATAGGAATTATGAGATCGATCACTGTTCGTTATATTACCTTTTTATCTCAATTTCTCACTATTGAAATATGGGACATTGATAATGACAATAAATATAAAGGACCCATCATGAATACCTAATAAGACAAAAATACTTTACAAGCACATTATACCTAGGTATTCCTGTAGATCAGCTTTGAGGCGGACCAGGAGGAGAGGGGGGAGCCTACGTAGAGGTGGTGTCCAGTATGTGTATATATCATTTAGAGATTCATCATCACAGGCTAGTATGTCCTCCAGTTCACCTTCAGAGAGTCCGCTCTTAGCTGTGAGAAAAAAAAAATAGAATATAGTTGTCTCCTACCCATTAGCCTAATACACTATAAAACAAAAATAATAGCCCTTTATGCATTAGCTTAAGACGCCAAAAACATTTAGCTAGAGACTAGAGACATAAAAAACGAAACTAATGGTGTCTTTTGCATAAGCCCAATGCAGTAAAAATATAAAACAGTGGTATCTTGTCTTTCAGATTAAGTGTACATTAGCTCAAAGTACGAAAATGAAAAAAAGCGTTATCTTGTGCATTAGCTTCGTCATCGAATGGTATTTTATGATTTCAAATAAGTACAGGCCGTTCAATGAACAATGCATATTAAACACACGCTGATCGGTTTTTTTTTTACTGTAGTAATTGTTAACTAGTTATTCTTCTGTATTACAATAAAATGGACACCATGTTCCTACAGAAGAACTTCAGCCATCAACAATAACGAAATTGTTGGTAGCTTTAAAATGAACGGCGATATTTTTTTCAGTAATTTCTCATTTGTAGAAACTTTCGAGATAACGTATTTTTTTGAGACAGAGATTTTCATGACTCAATGTAGTTAGAATACATATATTTGTTATCCAAGTAACGTAAATGTTGTTGTAATGTAACTGTGATGACTACACTGAATCGTTAAATATCTATATTTGTAAAGCAGCAACTGTTTCTTCAAAAGATCCGGATTGGTAGGGTAAGTAAATGGGTCTTATGGATGGGACCCTAGAAATCGAAGCAATTTGTCAAATAAACTATTGGAATTACGAATACACCAACTCATCTTCATTAGCCTTACGTTCCAAGCATAGCCTCCCCCTCCCGACTTTCGGTTTCAAAATTTCTGAGTGTGCTGTTTAACAACAAACCCAACACTAAATATCCAATCAAACTTAATCAATGAAGAAGTCGATATCATAAATTAATAAAATCTTTCCGTAGCTTGAGGGTATAACAGAGAAATCTTACTCCGATGACTGAGAGTCATCTGTCATACCCTCAAGGGAGTGGATGATCATTTTCTCCCATCATTCAATATACATTCCTACCGTCTGAAAAAAGTGACAAAGAGATGGGTGGCGTAAGAATAGAGTCAAGATATGCAAGTGACCTCAACGATGACATTTTTCATAGCTATGCTTTCACACACAAACATAGTCCATCAAATTTAGGTATCATTAGATGAATTCAATTCATATTTGTAAATAAATTTAATTCAAATTAAAAGTGTCGTCAACTTTTGAAATGAGTTTTCATGTTTGTATTAAAAATTGTCGTGGTTTCATTTGCATTTGAAGCGACGGTGTGTGACGTCATGGAAATAGTGACGTTACACTTCCGGAGTAGTGCGTGTAGCTTGTCAACACCCTAGGGGTTTACAAGGAAATCTTGTCCCGTGAAAATGGGAGATAAATCTGCGAATGATGGGAGAAAATATTATTTGGGGTTGGATTTTCGAATATACCCCGGTACGCCTTCAAAATTATTTTAGAAATAACATACCTGTTGTCAAAAAGCCAATGGCTCGAGACACAAACTTTTCACCATGCAGTTTTTCCAGTCGGAAGAAGAGTCTGTTGATACTATTTCTAACTGTCGTCTGCAGGATGGTGGAAGTTTTCTCTGAGTATGAAGTCCATCTACAGCTCTCGTCAAAAGACAACTTCAGATTTAGTGGTAATGGGTAGTCAGTGAAGGAACGAACAAGAATTCCGTACTGTTCTGTGGTCAGTTTACGCTTCTTTATTACGAACCAACGATCAATAATCCCTTTTGCATCTTTCAATGTCATTTCCGGTACTGCAACGAACGTGTCACCAGGCGGGAACATTCCCTATATGCAAACAAGGAGGTCGTGAAATCATTGATTATTTTTAGATGATCATCATCGACATTATCATTTATGTATCAAATCTACACTTGACAATTTTTGAAACGCACATTAAAGAATGTATCGTTTGGCGAGTCCTACAAAACAAGTTAACTTTATAGAAAACACAAAGGTATATTGCCTAGTTTTATTTGACAATGGGCATATATATAGACATTTGCCTTGCATTATGTTTTCCTTTTTTCAAAAGATACATTGAATATCGTTTGTGAATTTTCATTCGTGAAATGCTTCAAGGTCAGAAGCGAAGGGGAGGGGAATTGGTGAAAAGAAAATAAAAGTTTACTCTTACATCCATGTCAGTATCTTTGACTTACCTTTAAACTCGGAAAGCATTGGTACACATCATCATCCAACGTGGACAGCAACATCCGGACGTTAGGTGGTAAAGCTTGTGGTAGCCATGACAACTGTCTTGCTTGATGCGAGGGGTCCAGCTGATCTAATGAGTCTAGGAGAATTACGAGTGGTTTCTCATTTGTGGCAAGTGTAAGGGACCTTTGGAATTCCAGAATAATATCCTTCACATCCTGTTGGAAATATACATGTATATGAAACCGATGTTATAACCATCTGACAAGAACTACAACTGTATCACACAATGTCAAATTAAGTTTGCGATCAGTAGAAACCAAATTCGGTACCAAATTCAGCGCCTTTGCCAAACAATAGATGTGATCACGAACAACAGTTTGGAAACAGACTGACAATCACAGACAAATGGACAGACAAAACCAGACTACTATTTTTTTTTTGTTACATTCTGTTTGGGGCATCCGTGACTGAATGGTTAGAGCATTGCGCTTTAAACCATTCAGTCTCTCGCCTTTAATCGGAGCGGGTTCGAGTCCCGCTGGAACCTAAGTTGATTATGTGAGAAAGTTTGTCAGTTTACTTGCGGAAAGCCGGTGGTCTCTTCCCGGTTAAATTAGTAACCAGGTTGTCTACTCCACCACAACAAAACAGGCCGCCACTATATGACTGAAAAATTGTCGAGTGTGGCGTACAGCAAAAACAAACAAACATTCTCTTTGGCTTTCTCAATTTGTGCTTGTCCTTCCGTTTGATTAAGTCATGAATATTGAATATGCATTGTCATGTTCATCCAAGTTTATTTTAAATTTGGCATATATATAAGACGACTGCCTCAAAAGGTAAATGCAGACTACATTTAAGAAAACCGACCATACAAAGAGAACTTTGCAACACAACACAACACAACACAACACAACTTCGGATTAACCACTAAAAATATTACGATAAATCTTATAAAAGTCCAGATAGACAAAAAGTAGAAAGTACATCTCTATGATTCTAAAGCGGTTATGTTTTCTGTATAAGTACAATATACAAATGTGAAAAAAAAAATCTTATAAAATTCCAGTACGGCATACTTACATCAGGTGTTGGGGCTTTATCATTGTAGACTAGTTTGATTTGCTGAGACAAGGACGAAAGCAGGGAAGCAATGTCTGAAGAGTCCGGAGTTGTTCCGATGAATCTTTAAGGCAGGAAATGTGGAAATGATAATCATGTATCTATGTATAATACCTTTGGTCATTCTGGATCTGGACAACGATTTGTTGGCAATTCTTAAATTTTTACTATGGGTAAATAACCACTGGACTTTAAAACTTAGTTCAAACGTCCGAAAACTAAACATAAATTGCATAAATCTTATAGAATATAATGGTGTTTTATAATTCTATTTTACCAGTCGTTTGAAATTTGTCCATCCATAAAGTGATGAAGTGTAGGAGGAAACATCCTAGTTACCATAAAACCGGATACAGATCACCCGAATCTCAGATAAAGGTTGAAAAAGTTCCGCAATTACTAAGCAGTCAATATACAGATTATCTAAATAATTTGATAGTTATAAAAGCGAATAATCTTTACAATTTCTGATTATATTTTGAAACCGTAAACATTTATATCTGGTATTAAATCTTTTAAGAGCGTCGATGAAAAATGAAATAAATTTTCTTTGCTCGGAGTTGTCTTCGTGTATTAATATGTAAATTTATTTGCCAAAAAATTAGTATTGATACATTTCCCCAAGAGAAGAGGACAGTTCATAAATGAAGCTATTTGTACAGCAAAGGCTTGTAATCTGACGACAACTCACACTGTCTATATAAAAAGTAAAACTCCCTTCCTTCAAATAGAGTACTACAACCCAATAACATATGTGAATGTAGATAAACATACCACTCTGGCTGCCACAATAACCCGTGGTATCAATAATTATCAATGAGTCATATTATAAAAAAATATTTACCTTGGTACAACTACAGCATTTTTTAGTTTTTGGCGTGCTTGCTTCACTGCCATGGCAACTATCGATGTCTTGCCGCATCCAGATGCTCCGTGGATGATCATCGGTGTG
This sequence comes from Pinna nobilis, assembly GCA_016161895.1. Lineage (NCBI taxonomy): Eukaryota > Metazoa > Mollusca > Bivalvia > Pterioida > Pinnidae > Pinna > Pinna nobilis. Next base: position 20,450 of record JACSZP010010450.1, read on the forward strand.
TCTGCTTTCCCAGACAGGTATGACTGAATTTTCTGCACAAAATTGGAAAATAGGATACATATTTTCATTTACATATACATTTCACAACACAAGAGATGTCATTTAAAAGACTAGTTTCAGTGATTACTATATAGATATTACCCACCTAACAATTGAAAGAATGATTGAACTACATGTACACAAAACATTTGACCATTGCTAAAGACAGCTTTCATGTTAACGGTACTTATAATAAAAACTTCCGGAATACTTAATTTGTTTTTAAAATCCATAGGCAACAGTATGTAACAATCAAGGTTTCTGACATTTAACGATCCCTGAGAAGGGAACTTCAAACTAATCGTATGTAAGACCGTATTTTACACACTGATTTTGACAACGGATTACTCCTTTGACCTGATCAAGATATAGGTCTCACGGCGGGTGTGACCGTCAACAGGGAATACTTACTCCTCCTAGGCATCTGATTCCGCCCCTGGTGTGCCCAGCGGTCTGTATTTGTCCAGCTACTTATTTTGTCTTCCTTATAGGAATTATAAGATCGATCGCTGTTCGTTTTCTATACCTTTTCATTAAATCATCTGTTCCGAGACAGGTAGCCAGCCATACCTTAGACTCTTATCTTTGGTCATTTAGTAGAGGTGAGTATTCAATAGAAGAGCCATGCACAGATCATATATATTTTCAAGTTATACGAAACATTTACTTAAAAGAAACGTATGCTTTATTTAACATACCTCCATTGTTTCCGTTCTGCCGTAGAAGTTGGATGATTTTTCCAACGAAAATTTCAAGTGCTGGAAGCATTCTTCAAAAAGTCTTCCTTCAAATTCATTGGATTTGCGCTCATTTATGGCGGTATCAATCATGTCGCATAGCTTCGTCTCCAGGTCTTTTACAATCTTGGTTAAGTACTTCTTGTGGTCCACGTTGTTTGGATCCACCCCTGTGTATATTGGTACAAAAGCGCATTGCAGTCACGAGGTTCCATGTACAGGATGTACAGGCAGAAATAAATGCGTATGCAAGCCTGTGCATGTACCTATCCATCCATCCACGTGTCCACAAAAATAAGTACATACAGAGCAAAAGAAAGTACATACAGAGAGAGAGAGAGAGAGAGAGAGAGAGAGAGAGAGAGAGAGCTTTGTACACCTGACCTTTGTCGGTCCAGTCGATGTCATACGAACAAATTCCGGATGAGGTTAATACTTTGGCCAACTTTTCTTTTAGTTTCTTCATAAGATCATGTGCAGAATTCAGTTTTTCCTGGGGCCCCAGACACTCTTTACAGAAAAGACAAAATATATTCATGAAATCATTGATTGACAAGAAATTTATGCAAACAAGCATCCGAATAACTGAAACACACTTTTTAAAATGGCAGATGCAATTTATAAATTCTGTCACTAGTAAATTCCGTTCGGAAGGCGAAGCATCCGGATTATTTGCGTGAAGACTAACGAAAATCGACTGTACGAATGTTGGTTTTTGTTTCGTTATTTTCATACAACTAATGCAACAAATGGAAAAAAAACATTGTCTGAAATACATTTATATATACATTGTATATTGTTCAATTCACACAAAGTTCCATCGCTTTGTCTCTCTCATTAAACTTTTAGAAAATATAAGTAAAGTTATTCTTTCTTTTCCCTCACACATTTTAAGGGCTTAATTGTAATGCTTCAATCGAGAACGTAAGAAATTACTCAATCCACATCATGGCGAATTCCCCAGTAACGGAGACATAGTAATGTTAACCAACAGCCAACAAAGAACCCCCAAAAGCTGATGCTTCGATTTGTCTTACAGACATATGAAATATTTGGTCTATTATATTTATTACGATCACAAAAGTTCGCAAATCACTTATATCAATTCTTGATTTTGTTTTGTATCATAATATATATGAAGTTTATTTCTCTAAAACTGCATCATACTTTCATCCTTTTCTTGTTGTCTTTTTGTTTAACGTCCTACTCAAGAATCTTTCACTTATATGGAGCTGTCACTGTGTGCCGGTAAAGGGCGATAAATTTAGCCTATGCTCTGCACTTATGGCCGTAAAGCAGGAAGGATTCTTTAACGTGCCGACACCTACTATGACACGAGACCTCGGTTTCTATTGTCTCATCCAAAAATAGAGACAGCAAACCACATATTGTGACTTGGGCTCGGACCCGGGACCGCTTGGTCACTCAACGAGTAAGGTAACCACTAGGCCACGGCAGCCCCTTATAGTTTTGTCTTACTATAAAATGTTCATTATACCCCAATAAACTAATTTTCTCTTTTATTTAAGTCATCATGAAGCACGCGATATCACATGGAGTATGAGAAAACAATTTCTTTTCAATTTTTCTTCAATTAAAACATTACTTCTGATACTTCAAATATAAGAACAAAGCAATGCTGAAGCATATTCACACGCATCATGTTAAGTCATTCATTAGTTTTGTGTAAAGTGTCAATCCTTAATCAAATTCTATCTCGTAATCCGGAAATCAGGCAATATGTAGGGAGGCCAATGGATAAGACTTGTTCAGCGTATGCTCAGTTTTTAAATCGAGGCAGACTACTGACAAACAAGTTGATGTTACAGAGGCTCCGACAGTCTCGGTTAAAGTAAGCTTTTCGTAAATTCTACGGTTGGTACAATGATTTTGTCTACGGTTAACTCCGTTCGTTACCTTCATCGTTTTAATACTAACTTCAATGCCACTTTAGGCTATGATCGATACAAAAGTACCCTTCTCCATGCTAATTTTCATGTGTACGCCTGCTATATTAGTCTTTCGGTCAAACAATAGAGGTAATTTTTATTGGTGATAGAGAGGGAAATCTGCTACAAATGTACCCAGGAAGCCTCCCTGGCCTTCCACAAGTAAACTGGTAAACCATCTCACATAAGCATCAAAGATTCCGGCGACACTCAAATACACCGCGACCAATGGAAATAGACTAAATGTTAAAAGCTCAATGCTGGTACAGTTTTACCAGGGAGACTACAGCAATTTTCTTAAGTAGTATGTGAATAGGAAGATGAAAGATAATTATGCATGAACTATGTAATTAGAGATTACAAAAATTACTTCATGAAATTTTCTTTTGAAATTATATATTGTATCATTGAATTCCCATGTGTGCGTTTTATTGTTATGACATCAAAACCAATGCGACAGGGACGCTAAACACCGAATATTATCGCAATGGCCTCAGATATATGAGTATAAATATCATTCGGTATCTGAGCATCTGTCACATGATATCACAACAAGTAGGAGCAATTTCTTCCCTTTCACTTTTTTGTGGTTTAAAACTTATAGTGTCTTAGGTACCGAATCATGTTACAATACACATAAAACCGGCAAATTAAATACAAATACAAATATCCTCTTATATAGCACTTGTCACAATTTAAATGTTTTATTGGCACCCTTGATTACTTAAAAGTGGGATATTGTCAATTAATATTAAATTGCTGTTGTTTTGGATATCTTACATTTGCTTCCCAACGAGTAATTCTTTCAATCCCCATGTACTTAAAGCTGGTGTGCATGTCATGAAATTCTCTTTAAGGCTTAATCCCTCTGTTTTTATGCAATACATCGCTAACTTTGAAGTGATCTATTTCTGCTATGTATTCTTTTGTAGTTGTTTTGTTGTTTAACGTCTCACTCTAAAATGTTTCACATATATGGACACGTCGTCATGTGTCGATGAAAGGCGTTAAAGTTTGCCTTTGCTCGACACTCAAGGCCGTAGAACAGGGAGGGTTCTCTAACGTGCCNNCACATCATGTGATCTATTTCTATCCTGAAACATTTTAAGCTAACACGCATGTAGTGGAATTCTCTTTTTTGTCTTGGTATCACGGTTGTTACGAGTATTTCGAGATAATTGAATGCCTCTTGAATGACCAGAGATCCACGGATCTTGCAGCTCTACTGGTACATATGGATAAATGTTGAGCAATATAAAATATGACTTTAATACTATAGTCCTAAAAATGACCTTAAGAGGTCCAAATAGGTCAAACTTTATTATTTCAGACCAACTAGACTTTAAAATAAACATTAGTGGCTGGAGGAGTAGCGATAACAAGATTTTACTGTTTTGGCCCCTAAAATGGCCCCTTTTGATTTGACAAGGCTGAATTTCATTTTAGACCAACTACATGTTATGCTGAAAACATATATGAAGTCTAGAAGTGAATATGTAGTATGGTTTAGGAGGAGTAGTGATAACAAGATTTACATAGAGCTAAATAGCAAAATTTGACAAAGTCCCTAAAATTGGCCCCTATTGGTCCAACCAGGCTGAATTTCATTTTAGACCAACTAGACATTATGCTGAATACATTAGTGGTAGCCCCATGTCTATATGATTTATGGTTCTGGAGGAGTAGTGATAACAAGATTTTACTATTTTCGCCCCTAAAATGGCCCCTTTTGATTTGACAAGACTGAATTTCATTTTAGACCAACTACATGTCATGCTGAAAACATATATGAAGTCTAGAAGTGAATATGTAGTATGGTTAAGGAGGAGTAGCGATAACAAGAAATTGTTTACGGACGGACGGACGGACGCAGGACAACAGGGTATCGCATAAGCTCTGCTGGTCTATGACCAGTAGAGCTAATAAACCATGTAATGTACAGTCCCACAGATTAATTCAATAAGTAATTTGTACTTTAAGTCGTTTTTTATTAATTTTTATTAAGTATGAATCTAATTGTGGCTTCACGGCAGTTTTGACCGATGAACAGTGAATGCTTGCCCTCCAAGGGCCCCTAATCCCACTTCTGAATGTTTAGATGTCTGTACATGTGTGCATACTGTACTCGTTGTAAAATTTAAATTGTCTCTTAAACGAATGTTAATTTAACATTCTCTCTGTGAAATGTTTGTTTGTGTGTGTGTGTAGTCATGACGAATTAAAAAGTTATGTTACCTGTACTATCATATAATAACGTGCACTTGGAGGCGTAATTCGTAATTCGGTATTTACATTATAAAGTTAAATAGCCTGGAAGTAGCTGGTGACACATTTGAGGTTAAAGTGCATTAAACAATTCTCACCTGTATAACGTGATAACAACCTGGAAGGATCTTGTTTGTCTAAATTCTTGATATTTCTTCTAAACCAAACGCAGCTCTTAGCAGGGGATGACGAGGAGAGTAGCCCACTCTTAATTTCCTTTTCGGTAACTGTAGGTGAAACGTAAAGTTAGATTTTTAATGGCTGATGATGCTTGATAGATTTACAGAGGTCAATTTACTCGTTTAACTATCAAAGTTAAAGTCACATTCATGTATGTCCTACACAGTATTCAGTATTGCTGAATTTAATGCACTTGTTTTGCGTTTGCAATATGCTACAATAGACGGTATTTCGTCCATTTTGAAAGTGACACTCGAAAAATTTCCAACTACTAGTGGCCTCAGAAGTAACGCCTTTTCCCAAGTGAACTCGCCACATATGCATAACCATTGACTAGCAAATTTGTGACAGAAAGCACAATAGCCTTACCACTCGAATACAAGTGGACAAGTATCTTCCAGCGAATGGCTATGAAACATTGCATCAGAGGCATTGGAAATTTATACGAGAATTTCCAACTGTAATGTCTTACGGATATAAATCACTTAAAAGAAATTCAAATATGGTAAAATTGTTAAACTCCTACCAGATATCAAGTATTTGGTGGCTGCCTCCGTCCCTAGTGCTTTCGTGGCAGCTGTGTACAGTGCGTCTTGCATAGCACTGTTAGTTTCCCACCACTCGGTTTTGGCTTCAGTCTTCTTGTCCGCATCCGATTCTGAGAAACCTGGGATATATTTGCTGATTGACTGTAGAACATACACAGGTGGCGTGGCATTATCATCACGAAGATACCATCTGTAAATGAGTGCAATTACAAAAGATGTGATATAAATTGTTGGTAAAACCAATTCCAGAACTTTGATACTTCCTAAACTCCATGTCATCAACAGATCATACGATTAAAATCAAAAGTGTTCCTTAATAAGGGGTTTTATACATGTATATCTTACCTGGTAATTTTATGATACAGTTTACCACCCGTGCTGGAATTATTTTTCATCGACAATCTACTTAAGATTGTAATTAAATTTGTCAAAATAAAGATACGATTTTTAAAAATAATTGATATAAAGCAAATTGGCGCATTAACAATCACGGGTGGCTTTAATCATTTTATAGATTGTGGAAAAAGGGCAACAACGTACAAATAATGCACTTCTATAAAACTACAAGCAATTTATGTTTATACAGCCAGAGGTCAGACAAACCTGCTATTTTGCTGTATTTTGGTTGGTTGTGTTAGTGGTTTTTCCCCACTGAAGAATATTTCACATATACGTAGACGCCATCGTGTGTCAGTGAAAGGCTTGATGCATTTTAATTATGCATGTACCCATATCCCTATTATGACATTTTCTTAAACAAGACAAATTGTTGATATTACTTCCACATAAAAGTAGGACATTTCTGTATGATTCATTTTGATTTGGAAATTAACTGAAATGATCCTAAATCCAAATTTCACTTTGAATACACTTTGGCTTGAATCTTCCTTTATATCTGTCAAAGAGTAAACCTTAACATGTCGTAGTGATATCTAATAACATCAGCCTTACTTATTCAATAGATCTTTGGTGTCCTTTGATGATATTACTTTCAGCAGCTTCTCGAACTCACCAGCCTCGATCAGACGAGGCAGTTCTCTGTACCCATACTTGTGTGATAGAAGAGTCTGAAACAGAACAATTTATTCAAATCATGGTTTCACGATATATACTCATTTTTCTTACCGCGTTTTTTGCAAACTAAATCACTTACGTTACTTGTCTTTTCTTCATTTTAATCATGGTAAGCCTGGGAATTTCTCCTTTGTTTGAAATAGTCTTCATTTAGAATAAAAAGTTTTGTTACTCTGCTATATTGTAATTGATATCAATTAATTGATAATGCCTATTCCAGTACATGTAGTTAGAATATTTTTGTAGTATCTTTTAAAAATATATTATGGTTATTTTATTTGGAAGTAACAGTTCATTGTATACCAAAAGCTGTTAGAGAGAGAGAGAGAGAGAGAGAGAGAGAGAGAGAGAGAGAGCATGGTACAATGTAGTTGAGGAAAACTAAAACATAATTTGTCTAAAGTATTCTACATGAATTACATAGTCATTATATAACTTTACAAACCACAAAGTTTGGTCCTGTAGATAATTTCTGACATTGTTGAATTTCTTTCAGGCATAAGTCGGTGCCCATGTGATCATCTGTAGCCTCATCACGAACTCCCCATCGCATATCCACAACCTGGAAATCGTATCCACGTGTCAGACAAAAAGTCTTGATCCGAGGATAGGCTTTTTCCAAGAACAAATTTCTTTCGTGCATGGTGTCTGTAAATTAACAAATACATGTAGTTGATGTAGTATACGTAACCGAAAAATAAAGAATATGAAAATCACAAATGCCAGTGTATCAATTCCAAGTAGAATCAGGAAACAACATACAAATTTGGTGAATACTGAACAAACAAGGACCTCTGAAAACACTAGGTGGGATCAGGTGAAACGGAGGAACTAGCATTTTTATGTGGAATGAACTTGTATGAGAGAATGATTAATAATTCAACATAATAAGGGTTAAATTGAAAGTAATTTTTGTTTTAGTACCATGATAACAACATTTAAGCAAAAGTCATATAATGAAATCAAGAACAAGATATGAATACAGTTTGTTGGTATCCTTAATTTGTGACAAATGTTTCGAGAATTGCATTGACTATACCAATATAAGAAAACACGTGTTACGTGAATTTTCATTTGTCAAAATATGCTATTTCAAAATTAAATCCTTCACAAATTTTTGTGATATTTAAAAATCATTTTACTACAGTCAATATGACTAACTACGTAAATGATATTTGGAGACAATTTTAACACAGAAAAGATATATAACCGTTTAGGTTTTACAGTAACTCCACCAACTGTAACCATGTAGGTTTTACTATACGTTATTCTCTATTGTGTGCGTGCACAGTTACTTACTGTCGCACTGCTGATGTTGCACTAAATTACCCTCAGTGCAACTCTC
>JACSZP010010470.1:0-27474 GCA_016161895.1 Pinna nobilis
AACGGGACGTTAAACAACAATACAACAACAACAACAACGTTCAATAACGTTTCACCATGTTTGAAAGAATGATTACCAAAAGCAAAATAATTGTTATTATTCTAAATCTAAATCTATTCGCAAGTTTTCAATTTCGCGTATTGACGGTAGGAGCACATACTCGCCAAAACAAAACCCTTCTTTATTATACAAACATGACATCAACTTGCAACAAACAAGAAAATGTGTTGAACCTACACACATACTTGCAAAAATATTGTAGAAAAAACTTACCGATCAGCTAAAACGTAAATTGCTCAATCTATAAAAATCAATGCTTGGATATTAAAGATTGCCTGCATAGATACATTTTTTTTTGTCAGACAATATGAAACAAAGGGGAACCTGTGTTCCTGACAGTCTCGAGTCGGACACCGATTATCTCAGTTTACCTTTGTTTCTGAGCCGGTTGTGTATTTCTTGGTAGGTTGATTACTGTATACAGTCAACTCCGCATATAACGAGATCGCATGTAACGAGGTACCGGTTGTTACGAGGAGCTTTATATTCCCCGTGCACTTCCCATGCATTACTTTGTGAATGTGAATAACGAAGATCGGCTATTACGAGGCAAATATCTTCCTCCCTTCAACCTCGTTATATGTTGAGTTGACTGTAACAAGAAATAAATGCCTGTACTAACTTTCGTGGAATTTCAAATTGAAACCATTTCACTGGTATAAACTTTAACGGTTCACGATCGATATAACATAAACACACTAATATCACATTAACATATGAGTGTATTAATATTCGCAGTTGAACGTCAACAGCGGAAAAAACTCATATTAATACACAACGAAAGTTTATTGTTATACAGTAGTCCAAAACAAATTCCACGCTTTTTTAAACCCTTTTTTCTCTTACCGTAATTTCTTTTTTATTTTTCAGCGTTCGATTTCCAGGAGAACGAGACGGTGGACATATTGACTCGAGCATATTCCGGCATTTCATCATTATCAACATCACTGACACAAAAAACAAGATCGTCAAAATCATCATCCTCGCCGTCATCTTCGTCATTATCTTCGTCTCAAGATTGTCTTTCGCCACCAACATCGCCAGAGTTGGAGATATCCTCTATGAGTTGTGACAATCCTGATACAACAGAAAAGCGAAAAGTGTCTGGTGGATCTACGGGGAGCAGAAGTAACGTTAGAAGTAGATATGGCCGTGTTACAAACAGAATGATAACAGTAATATTTTTCACATTGTACTACTTTAATTACTTAAATTTTGCGTATACATTTCGCGAGTTCATCTTCTTTAGTCTATTCGCGAACATTTGAAATCGCGTTCACAAGCTAAAAATATTTAATTTCGCGACCTCTGCTAATGTAAAGTACCTATCGCAATAAGAGTGCAAGTGAAAGCTAGTAAAGCGCCATGTTCCTTAGCCATGTCGTATTATCAATACTTCTATTTCTGAATAAGGAAATGGAAGATGTTTATAAAAATCGAAAACAACTAAAACAGAGATATGGGTGGATAAAAGAATGGGAAAGGTCTAATTGATATTGAAACAAAAGTACGATGAAGATCGCTGTAACATGCAACTTATCGCGAAAATCTTTGAATTTCAGTCTAACCTATCTTATTGACCCAGTGAATTATAGTAGTAACTGTTTTATGTTACCTAAATGTATTTTTCCTAAAATAGCTTATTCCTATACCATCACCAATTTTATGAGACCAATTTGTGATATATGACCGTTGTTGCTTCTCCTTTGGCGCGTCTCTTAAAACAGGTTAGACTGTACATCAATATGTAAAAAACTTTAGAATATCTGTTCTGTTTCACTTTAATGAATAAGGGAATTAGAAACAAAATAATCAACGCGATTTATTGATGTCTTTATTTTAAACATAATGATGTTCTTTTTAAGAGCTCCTTGGGAAAACAACAGTATACGGAGGAACTGACAGTCCTTTGCCGGATATGTGGTGATAGAGCATCCGGTTTCCACTATGGGGTCCATTCGTGTGAGGGATGTAAGGTATGTAGGCCACACATTTATGTGCTCTAGCATGTTTTAGAAGTGCAATGTACCTCGCTATGACGACCACAGAGTGGCTGTCCACGATTATTTAGATCAACTGTATTGTTTGTTTGTTGTTCAACATCCCGTTCAAGAAGCCTTCACTTATTTGACGTCAGAATTTGCCGGTCAGAAGGTAAAATCGGCTTGGCACTTGTCACTCATGAGCGGGTTGGGGGAGGCTTTTACATGGAACTGCGGTTTACTGACCTATCTGGAGGACAGGGGAAACCAACTCCTTATTCAACTCCTTAAACTAACGACCAAAAGACTAACCCACTAATCAACGACCTAATAGCACATGTGATCATATGCCTTAAGATGGAATGTTAATTCCGTTACATTTCTTCACCTATATATTCCTTCTGTGTGTACAGGTTAAAATTACACTTCATGTATTAGCAATGTTTCAGCAACGCATTCAGGTGAGTTTGACTATACTTGACTGTTCAATATCAAAATTTTGCAGGGATTCTTTCGCCGCACCCTCAAAAAACAACTTTATTACAAGCCATGCCAAGGAAGAGGATCTTGTAAAATAGACTCTGTTTCAAGAAACAAGTGCCAATACTGCAGATATCAGAGATGCCTTAATGCAGGCATGTCCAAAGAATGTAAGTATGAAATTCAAACTTTGAGTTCAAAATTAAAATTCAATTTTTTTTCAGGTTCCTTTTTTTCTATTTTGTTTTTCTAAAACTAAGCCGCTTAGGTTTCGCTCTCTTTACACAGTGTCGCCACAGTTTTCATTCTTATCCAATGAAAATATAAAATCATTACAAAATATCAAGGTATGGTCGACGTTTATTTGACTTATTCGAGAGGCGTCAGTTTTATAGGAGTACCAAGGTCATGACCTCATTAAAACGTGACCTCAACGTTTTTGTTGAACGCCAACAATCAATAAGAGCGATCCTTCCACTCCTCAGATAAAAGGGAGTAGAAAATATGTTTGTAAGGTTGTTGTATATTTTTATTTTCAATGGGTTCAAAAGAATTAGTAGCTGCAGTAGCTGCTTCAATTTAGGAGTGAAGTATCATTCGAAATACGGAAAGAGCAAACAAATGTTATCAAATTTTGGTCTTCAATGTGCTCTTATTCCTATGCTGTGTCACACGCAGATCAAAACAAACCCCATTTAGAGGTAAAATCCTATTCCTCTTCCAATATCAAATCGAATTTCGAGCAACATATATTACAGGATAAAGTCCGCATATATATTACAGTCAAATCTGTTTTATGAAAGCGTCCAAGGTCCAGCATGCAAAATAATTCTTATGACAGTTCAGGGCTGGTACCATAAAATTTGAGAATATACTTAACTCTGAATTTTTTTTCAACTCTAAGCTTTCAGCCAATCAAAATTCAGTATTTGCTGGAGTTGAGAGAACTCTCATACTTACGTAAATTCTAAAGTTTTATGGTACCCAGCCCAGGTTATTCACAGGAGAAAACTTAATTTTTGGTTGATAAATTTAAGTAACGTAAGGATTGTCTTTTTGTTTATTTGGTCAGTAAGAAAGGTTAGCCTGTACTTTATAAACACGAGTGATCGGTGTTAAAGATGTCTGCCTTCTCTTTTTTGTATTCCTAAAGCTGTATGCCACGATAGAAGAGAATTTTCTTTTTTTTTCTTTTTTATCAATCTTATTATTTAATGACACACGGAAAACAAAACATTTGAATTAGATTGAGAATAAACTAGCTGTTTTCCGCTGTACAATATCCTTGCTAGGAATAAGCCAATGATATCTTAGACTCGTTAGAAACATTTATTTCCACTATGAATAGACACCTCGAATCAAATCATTACGAAAAATTGCAAACGAACAAATGTGAAATTGTTAAGCCAAAATGCCAACTTTAAATTTATGGTGAAGAGTGAAGCTTGCTGGTCAAATGGTCCATCGATTATTTGTATGTCTAAAACCAAATGATTTTAATACAAGACATATAATACGCTTAATTTCAAAATGACTGAGGCCCTCTCTCTCTGTCTCTCTGTCTCTCCCTCTCTCTCTCTCTGCAAATGATGCACATTCCAATTTAGAAATATACAATTCTCTGAGTTTTGTTTTATCCAGCTGTCAGATTTGGACGAATGCCAAAACGTGAGCGAGAAAAACTGGAGGCTGACAAGGAAGAGCTCTCAAAAAGCCATGGGGATATAATCCTAGAAATGCGCTCTTTATCAGATGCCGTGCGATTTGCTTTTAAGCAAAACTTTAGGGATGTGTTACAGAGTATGACTCAAAATGAATCGAAGGTAGGTATTTACGTTTATTATACCTTCTGTTAGAATCCTGTAATTTGATTGGCTGAGAGCCATGCGACAATTTTGAATGTCACCCGCTCGTTCTACGAAGATAAAGAAGCCAGGGTTATATTCCCAAAATTATCATATGCGCCGACGTTCCAGTCTGCATATCATACGTCATCAGACTTGTGGCAATGACGTTTTACGTCAACACAGTCGTATATGCAAAATTATGTTTGTTCCAGATGAATGTCGAATGAGCAATAGTGAATTGAGGGATGGCATAATTAAAAACAAAGTTACAAATATGACACTCAGTACAATAGAATAAATATTACATTCATAAGATTTGCCTCGGTCAAAAATGCTTCCTCGGGATGAAAATATGTAATATCAGCCTCTCATGAATGCTATAATTATATAATATCGCTTTCAACTAAATCTTGTAGTGAAGATCAGAAATAACATTCTATCTGTGGATTCTGTAAAGCTCATTGAACGGGAAAAACTGATAATACAGCTCCCGCAAGATATGAATTTTGTTTTAGATTTTTATTAGGTCACCTGATCCAAAGGCTCATGGTGACCTATTTCGATCGTGTGGTGTCTGTCGTCGTGCGTCGTCCGTCGTCCGACGTCCGTTATTAACTATTCACATGTTCGACTTCTTCTCAAGAACCACCAGTCAGATTTCAACCAAACTTGGTAGAAAGTAACCTCATATGAAGCCGCATAAAGTTTGCGAACTAAAAGGGACCAGCTCCCTTAGGGGCCCCAAAAGGGGCAAAAGAGTGACATAATTGAGTACATCTTTAAAAATCTTCTACTCATAAAGCAGTGATCAGATTTCTTTCAAAGTTAGGTTACTTAAGTACAGTTCTCTGCAAAATTCAGGCAGGGGGTGATTCATGACCATCTCGAATTTTTCTTTTATTTTTCATGACATGACTTGTATTGATGCCTCATTGTAAGAGATAAGTGAAATTACTAAATAGCAAAACCCGTTGCCATGGAAACCAGGGTAGTCACATTTAGCCCTAAAATCCACTATTTTTTTTTACAACAAATGCACATTTTCAGCGATGAATTACGACTTTATTCTGACAAATAATTTTTTTTTTGATATCATAACCTTCGGGTTGTTATTTGTTCAAAAAACATTATTGTGATGCAATATTTCAAAAATTATAATATGTGAGCTAATACTGAATTAAGGCCAAACTGGGTTTTTCATATTTTATGATTTCCCCCAAAATTGTAATATTTGAAGTGATGTAAATAGGATTCGCAACAGTAGATGACCAAATGACAAAATGCGACAAAGGTTTCATCCATACTCTTTATGTTTGAATAAAAAAGGTTGTTGGGACTTTTTGTATAATAGCTGGTTTCCATAGCAACAAAAAGTAGCATTTTCACTAAAGAGAAATCTGACTGAATGGAAAAATTAAGATAAAACATGTATTTAAGTCTAACAAACATATCTATAAAAGCTGAAAGAGACTTCATATCATCTACATGATCAATATTTGTTAGACCCAAGGATTTAGGAAATTTCAAAGATTTCAAGATACATCTACATTGTTGGCTTAAAGGTTATATGTCTCACTAAACTGAGTTAACCGGGAGTGGCCCCTGTCTCAGAGAGTGCATGAAAAATAGCTAAAATGCTTGAATTTAATCAAAGTGGAGTGAAAATGGATGTATGTAAGCTATGAGAGAGGTAAAATATGATTTAGAAAGCTGGATTTCAGCAGAATTTGAAAACATATGGGAATGCACAGTTTGGAGTAGTGATATGGTGCAAGAATACCAAGTAAGGTGGCAGGAGGAATCCCCATAGTTCAAAAACAGTCATGCTGGTAAGCACATGGTAAGAATTTGCAAAAAATTAAATGGGAAACACCCCTTTATTTTGTAACAGAAAATCAGTAGAGGATTTCCTTTTAGATGGGAGTCAATGGAGAGCCCAATCAGAGTCAATGGGAGCTTGTAACTGTGTAGTGAGACCTTAAAGCATTATAGCCTGCATCCCTTGATAAGGCCCTGCAGATGTCAAAAACACATTTTCTCTCATGGAATTGACTGGAATTACATGTATTTATTGTAAAATTGAATATCAGAGGGAAAATTTTCAGAAATTCACCTTCTTGAGCCCCTCTTTTAGTGCATTTAGCATATGGTGGAAGGGGGTGAAAAATGGTTAGTTTAACCTAGTTCAACCTGCGATGGCTAATCTAACTCATGTTTCAAGGTGAAATTCAGTACAAATGTGCAAAATTGCACTTGGCATCAGTAATTTTAACTATTATTTTAAAATATTGTGCATTTCCCCCTCTGGAACCCTAATTCTTGGTGAACACAATGTTTATATGAATGATTATGTAAATCAGCAAAGCTAAAAATGCTGAAATGACTTTGATATCAAGATTTTGAGGATTTTCATGTCGTCGAGGCCTTTTTAACGGTAGTTTAGCCACTCAAAGTCAATTGTTTCCTTAGCAACCAAGCATTCATTTTGTTTGTGTGATGCTATAGATTTAAGATATTTTTTTAATATTTCAGAAAAATTAGAATTTTTCTTAATACTGGTATATAAAGTAGGCCTAATTTGATTTGAAACTGGACACAGTAAGTGTCAACAACCACCAAAAAAAAGTAACATGCATTGTAGAGTATGATCAAAGTTGAGTGTTACCTAATAAGAAGGGATTTTGTAATTTTTAGAAATGTTACTTACATGTATAACGTGTATGCACATAATTGCATTATATAGACATAAAGAATTTGTGTGTAACATGAAATAGACTCCCGAAAACAGAAATCAATACACCTTTTTTCTTTTTTTTGTATTTTTTTTTTTACCAAACAGTAAGGTCTATCTTGGTTAAATATCAGGTTTACAAAAAAAACTGCAGAAATCAAAAAGGCTATATCTTTATTAACTCAAATTCATTTGAATCTTTAAGGGGTGAATTACTTTTATACATGTACATATATCAGCTATAGCCTAAATAAATATCAACCAATAATTACCTTATCAGTGAAATTTTCAATACTGACATTACTGCAGTTTCACTAGGGCAATGGAAGTAAATATTGTGATCTTCAAGAAATATTGATTACATCCTATTAAATGGACATGATGAGGTCAAATACTTTTTTTTTCTTATTATTAAACATTTACAAAAAGTACATTTGGCACATTTATGGACCGATTTAATTTTCATTTGCAAACTTTGTAGATATTGACTTAACAATTAAGTACAGTTTTCTGTAAAATTCAGGCAGGTTATGTAGAAAAGGTGATTCATGCATAGTCAATAAAAATCAATAATTTTGCCCTCAAAATATGAGGAAGGGATCCCTAAAGACAAATGAGAAAGGAAAATTACTTATATTTTGTATTTGTAAAACTAGATGAAAAAATAAAATTTGACCCGTAGATTTTTTTTTGCTATTTATTCTATATTTAACAACTAAAATTCATTGCTCTCTACAAAGATGCAACGTAACCATATATTGAAAATCCAATAGTTTCTGATATAATTTTGATTTAATAAACACGTTCCATAAAACAACACCCTATGGCACTTAAAGCGCCCCTTTTGGACTTTCAATATATGATTACTGCCACATCATTGTAGAGAGTAATGATGTCTACTATTTTAAAAAGTCTCAAGGTTGTCATGTCAAAGGTCAAGGCCATATAGCAATTTGAAATGTTTAAAGCCAAATATTTGAAAAAATTAATAATGATAATTTGATTTTCAGTACATGAATGTGTAATTGTAGATATCGATGAGTTCTGCCAAAGTTCATCACAGAGCAGTTTGAAATTCTAGGAGAAATCTGACCAAGTGGTTCCACATTGTTTTCATTGGCCCATTTTCAAATTTTATGTGACTGAAACTGTTTTATTTAAAAAATGTCCAATATATATGTTTGAGTCAAGAGGACAAAATTCATCAGGGTTCCTTGTTGGCATATTGCATCATGTTTGCTCAGGTGACCGTTAAGGCCCATTGGGCCTCTTGTTTGTCTATATGGTTGACTAACAGTAATCGGATCAAATAGTTTTGTAACGGCGAATCTTTTAAACAGCATCGTGGACACTAAGTCCGTCGGACGGACAGTGGAGCCTCACTATAAAGACCACCGTGGTGACTTGCTAAAACAAATAATTACGAAAAATTGCAAAATCAAAAGATAATGCAAATTAACACGAATAAATGTGAGATTGTTTAACCAAAATGTCAACTTAACATTCATCAAATGTGAAGCTTGCTGGTCAAAAGGTTAATCAAGTGAGGTAGTCCCCTAGTTGAGGTTGAAATAGCCTTAAATAGTGACAAATATACCGAAATTTTATGGTCCTTGCTGGTCTGATTAGTGAGGAGGTCTCCTAAAGTATTCTTAAAGCGAGGTTCTAATGAATTTACATTCAACCTATTCCTCCATACTATAATCTATAATATTTCATTACAGGGTGAGGAAATTGACGTCGTCGACGCCATTGATGAATCCGAATTTCCGTTTCTGTTTCGTATTTTTCAACAAACAATCGTTCCATTGCTCGAAGCCACTGTCAGATTTGCTAGACAGTTGCCCAATTTCAGGGATATCCCGATGAATGATAAGATATTGTTGATGAAGCATGGGTCACTTGCAGTTTCCATATCACACGTAAGTACTTATGCGTAAATCGAGGAGTATAAAGAAAAAATATTAAGAAATGAAAGGTTAATTTGAAACGTTAATATTATTTTGAATTGATCTTATTTGTTTTAAATAATTTAGCCGTAGCCATTTCAACCTTCAGATAATAATGAAAGGAAGACCGTCATTGTGGCCCCCTCCGTAATAAGCTCGTCCTTGAATCGTGAGGTTGAGGATCTGAGCCACAGGGACTGGTTTTTCCAGTCCATCGAATGAAATTCGAATTCTGTGTCATATAGGATATCATCAAAAAACTACTCGACGAACCAGTGTCCAATATAGGCTCAAAATGTAACAGGCGACGTCTACATACGAGTAAAACTATTCTGAAAGGGGACATTTACAGCAACAACAAAAGTAGCAAAAGCAAAACTTAAGTTTATAATAAACATGATGTACAATTAAGTTAAAGTTAAGTTTTAAAAAATATGACATACGATTAATGGATTATTTTGTGCCAATTTAAGTTCTGTCATCATTTTTTTTACATTCGATGCCATAAGCACTTGGTTGCTGAATCCTTTTGGTATGGTGTTCATGATATCGATCATGCGCGCGTGATAAAAAAAAAGATGGAATATATTATTTTGGTAAATTTAAATAGGCNNGGGGTGTCGATATTTTCCAAGGGGGTAGTCGATATTTTCCAGGGGAGGGGGACCAACTTGTAAAAAGGAAAAAAATAGCCGTATTAAAGTAAGAATTTAAGCATAATTGTCCATTCGTGGTATATATTTTGGCAATTCTAGGGGGGGGGGGGGTTTCGGCCCCCTCGACCCCTCTAGACCCGCCTATTTGTGTTCTTATTGTCAATACTAAATGAAATTAGCCTGTCAATTTGTTTACCAGTTTCGTACTCATACGATGGCTACCAGTTGGAGATACCAGTCCGTATCAAAAACCAAACTCGATGATAAAGACGAAAATGGCGAAAATATGATATGCTTAGAGAAATCCGATTTTCAAAATCCAAAAGCACATCTCATCAATCTGTAACTAGAGTCATCCGTTCTTCCGATAAGTTATTATTCTAAATACATTCTTATTATTATCAATTTCTGTCAAATTGCTTTCATCTTTACAGCAAAAAGGGCTTGACCGTTTTTGCTCTAATTGTTTGGACCTATGAAGCTTCAAATGATGTAGTTTCTGTATACTTTTATCTTAATAGCTATATTCCTTAGTGGATAAGCATTCTGTGGAACTTACTGATGGGAAAACGTACGTGAAAGTTCGCCGTGAAGCCATTGTGAAATGTCCAGTCGCCGATCTTCTTTTGGGGCACATCCTGAGAGTTTGTGATAAATTTGCGGCTCTTAAACTTACAGAAATGGATTTGGCTTTGTTCAGCGGTGTCATTCTCTTTTCAGGTATGTTTATTTCGTATCCTAGTTGTCAATATCAAAAGTTCCGCTCTAATGGAAGAAATTGTTGAACTTTCCTCGCCTTAACGTTAGACTCATCTTAAAAGCTGTTTTTGTTGTAAATGTATGTTAGTGCATCAGGAAAAGTTGAAGTTGATTCATATAACAAATGTCTTGTATAATTTTCAAATACAATATATGCTTGCATTTCTTTTACTTTTTTTTTCTTTGAGGGGGGTTACAACACATTCAACGCAAATTCATTTCGATGATTTTGCCCCTCTTAAATACTAGTTTTTGTTAATTACACATGAAAATCAAAACAAACCGAATTGGGATTTGAACCGTTGGTCTTGTTGCTAACAATATGGCGATGCATTCTTGAGGAAATGCGTTCTCGTTGCACCCAAGCAAACTTCCGAGATTAATACTAATTGAGAGCAGGTCTCGCCAATCGAATTAACCAGTCGTGCGCTCACTCCCTGGTTTAAGTGGACCGTCTATATGCAAGTAATTTATACTCAATAATGCTAATCATCTTGATCTAATTACTGGTTTTATTGTTAAAATAACAAACTTATTAACGGCTACATTTATCATTAAACCCTCTCTGTGTCACGACATGCAGAAGACTACGTGACTTCCCTTTCATAAATGAGTGAACACACACAAAAGTATGCTAATGTGAAGCGTAATTGTATGCTCGATGCTTTTTATAGATAAAATTATCACCACAACTGCTGAATAGGGAAACTGGAGACTTTATAATACAATATCTTAGGTCAATCTTGTCTCAGAATCTGACATAACCCAGGGCTCACTCTGAACTCAAAAAATTGTCAGCAAAAAATTGGCCGACCAAGATTTTTTTTAGCCAATTGATAATTTGATTGGCCACTGGAATCATTTTACCAGTATGTGAAATATTTTTGATACTTTACACAGACTGGCAACTGCTAGCCATTTTCGGTATCGTTCATTACCTATAAATTGTACGTTATGAATCATATCCCAATTATTTCCTGAGTTCCATTGCTAATTGTTTTTAACAGGTACCTGATAATATAATTGACCTTTTAAGACCATTCATTAGATATCCTTTTTTACACAGCAATAAAATACGAAACTCAATTTCAAATCTCAATTCAAAAACTGAAATTTGGTCAATTACAATTATTTTTTGCCAATTTTCTCTAAAATTAGTCAATGACTAAATGGCAATCTGCATGGTGAGCCATGCATAACCTTGGACTTGTCTATATGTCTCATGGTTTGACAGGAATCATTTTTATAGTATAAGTGGGGGAGGGATGCTCTGCTCATGGTCATTGTGGTTGACACTGACGTTGAAGAAACGTTATTGGTTTTTTTTAATGATGCTCTCAAATGTCTACCAATGTTTAATATGACCTATAATCATTAACATGATGAGAACGATGACACTCATAAAAAGCCTAATTTAGCTTCAAAGCTGTATAGAAGCATAAATTGTAATAATGTTTTGTTTTACTTTGTTTTCTGTTGGTTTTTTTGGGGGGTGTCATTTGTAATTGATGTGTATGGACAGGCAAACTCATCATTGGAAAATACAGAGTGGGGATATTAAGGACCCAGGTAACCGACAGCTTAGAAAAAGGAACAATCAAAGATGTTATACAATTTCTGCACTTTTATTGGTTCGATACGAGAATTTATGGATTACCAAAACAATATCGACTAAGACCGAAGACTATTTTTTCATCTACACATAAATTCTCATAACGAACCAGTAATAGTGCAGTAATTGTTTTATTCCATTTCACTGACATCTTAATATTTTTATTCATTAATTTGATTATGCATGTATGTATTTCTTTAAGAAGACGCTTATAAACAATCTTTTCCCAGCAGGACAGCCAGAAATGTTGGATGGAGTTACACCAACAGAAATGTCATAACATGAATTATACGCTTCGCAGTGCAATCTTACTTCAAATTGTAAAACACGTGACCGTCTCGACGAATGAAAATGCAGAACGATATAAAAAAATGTAATATTAGTACTTATTGCTGATCAGTACTTATCTTATAAGATAACTGACGTCAGATAAATACCTATTACATCAAGCTCCATTAGGCATCCCTATTTTATATATCAAGAGATATACTGATTGGGAATTTATGACACCTGTTAGGCAATTGCAAGATGTGGTCAAAAGTTTCCAAAATCATTGTACGTTTTATTCGGTCTGGTCTCCTTTTGAAATTCCGAGTTCAACGATAAATGCTTCTCACATGTTTCTTTAACAAGCTTCTTCATCTGCACTGATGAATATACCATTGATCTTAATATATGAGTGCTTTGGTTCCGTCTCTTAACATAATTTTGACGCAAATAATCTTAAAAACAAATATCCCAATTTTTTATTGCTCATCTTATTTTTTTTCTATATTATCTATTTATCATTTTAATTTTGCTTTTGGCCGAGTGGTTAGCGTGTTCGACTGCGAATCGGAGAAGATCCGCGGTTGGCTGTCCCTGCCCTTCGGATGAGACAGTAAAAACCGAGGTCCCGTGTCACAGTTGGTTTTGGCACGTTAAAGAACCCTCCCTGCTCTACGGCCAGCAGTGCCGAGCAAAGGCAAAATGTGTAGCCCTTCGCCGGCAACCGGTGACGTTTCCATATGAGTGAAATATTGTTGAGTGGGACGTTAAACAACAATACAATACCATACCATAATTGTGCTTTATTATTCTTTTAGCGCATATTCATGCTCCTCTCGCTCGGTAATCTCTTACTTTGCATTACAGATAATGAATTAACTGTGTGTACCTGTCTTTACCTTCAGAATCAGGTAACCTGGAGAATGAGAACGACATAGAGAACGAACAAAGTCTACTCATACAAGCTCTTCGACTGGAAATGAAACACAATCACCCGAGGGAGAAGAGTCTGTTCCCTAGGCTACTCGTCCTTCTGACTGATCTCCGTCAGATTGTGGAGCAGTTTAGCCACAACTTAAAACTCCATGAATTTGATGGTTCCACTGACTATTCGAACACAGAACCACTCATTAAGGAACTATTTGATTTGGTGTAGATAGCGGACCGACTACTGAGTAAGTTGGCGGAGTTGTTTTACTGCTCTCTACATACTCTTTGCTGTTATTTAGTATTGGAATTCCAGAGTACTACTAATGCGAGTTTATTTGCGAAGGATTTTTTTCATGTACTTGCAAAAGAACAGTACCTGTTTGCTTTGTTTCGTAGTCTATCCTCGTGTTGTCATGCATAACTGAGCATGTACAATCATACTAACATCAATTTTCCCGAAAATATATTTGACGCATTTATTCGTAAAAATGAAATTTCGCGAAAAACACTGGGTTTATATTATTGATATTTAAGGAAATTATTCATTATTTTATTTCATATCATATAATTCCAATTTTACGGGGTATTGAAATTTCGGCGAAGAAAAAAAAGTTAAATACATCTACCTACAAAACTAACTTGGTTGAGTTCATCCAAATTTTTTAAGTCACTTTGTTAAATTTTCTAAAATCTATATTCAAAACTTCAAGACTACACGTTTATAAGAAAGTTAAGGCTTAATTTAAGTACTGAGATTTCTTTTCATATGTTTTCATTGGGGACCACCGTGACCTATTGGTTAGCGTGTTCGTCTTCGACGTCGAATCGAGAGGTCTGGAGGAGCTCGAGCCCGAGCCATGGTATGGTAGGATGTCCCTGTCTGTCGGATGAGACATTAAATACCCGGGTCCCGTATCACAGTAGGTGTCGACACGTTAAAGAACCCTCCATGTGCAATGGCCATAAGTGCCGAGCATAGGCAAAGTTTCTCGCCCTTTACCGACATTCGGTGATGTCATGTTCTAACTTTTGTATTGACCACCCCCCTGGTAAATTCAAAAGTTAGATCATGACAGAGGCCTCCATATTACGGAAAGATTCTCCAGTAAGACGTTTTACAACAACAACAATTTATTTGTTTTATTTGACATTTTAAATTTTGTGTTCTTTCTGACATCAGTTGACATATGCAGATCTTCTTTGTTGACCTGTACGCGACATATAGAACCAGTGAGAATTGACGGGCATTTAAGGCACCGACATCCACTTGAAGTGTTATGGAAGTGTAAGTAGAGTGAAACAAAGTAATGCTGTGGGTCGAAATAGAACCCCAATTCATCGTTTTGCGAGATACGATTGGCTCTCTAAAAAAAAACTTGGAACTCCGTCGACAGCTCAGATAGTCGGAGTTGTATTTCAGTTGAATACTTTTACTGTTTATGGCATTGGCCTTAACAATTAGTTCCAATGGAATACATGTGCCATTTTTAAGTTAAACGAAGATTACGAACGATTAAGTTTTTTTCCTTTTTTTTCAAGTCTGTGCATTAAATGTCCTTACAATGTGAGTAGAATTTGAGGGATTATTAATAATGTTCATTTCATCCTCATCATTGTCATTTTAGCATTTACACATCTGAACCCAGGGACCATTTAAAAAGCCATCTAAGTAAACAAACTTGTAGTAGGCGGATCTTACTTATTTCTGAATTATGTTAGTGGTGTTTTACTGCTGTTTACGCGATTATACGAGTTTTGTCTTTGAATTATTTATCATTTTCAATTCTTTTTTTAAATGCATAATTGGATCGGATGTATTACTGACAAGAAAACAATTAATATCATCACTGGGCTGTAGATTATATTGTTGCTTCATTGTCCGTCAAGATACTTCAGTAGGTATTGACACTACTGGTCAACAGTTTTGCCTCATAATTTGAACAAATCAGTATTGAAGAAAACTAACCATCTTGTAAATTCCTGGTTTGATTTTAAAAGAAATCCCCCCCCTTGAATTTTCTGATTTTCGACCGTTGCTATTAGGTATTTCTGACTTAGTATTGACGACCGCAAAACTATTTTCTGATAGGAGTAATTTACCAATGCAATATTTGTTACTAGAGATGTATGGTATTAATGTAGATTTGCTGTGTTTATATTGTGGCCTGGACAATCGTGGGTTGACGTAATGTTTCAAAACCATTGAAGATGTATAGAAGGAGTTACAGTCCAATCTAATTGTATTGAACCCCGGTTTATTGAAATTCGGCTGAATGAAATGATTTTACAAATTATTTTACTTCTACTCTAACCCAATTTTTTATAAAAATAATTTTCAAAAAAATATTTCCCGTCGGTTTCCATATGTCCGGGTTAGATTTTACTTTTACATATGTATTTTTCCATGCTATCAATGCAGTTTGTGATTTAAATATGATATTTTACAGCAATTGTTGATATTTATCGTTACAATTTATACACTTTTGTTGTTATAATTAGCTTGATAAGCAATCGTGTTTCAGGTCCATTGTATAATCGAATAACCTCCGAGATGCTTAGCAGACAAATGTGCCATACCTCTGTTTATTTTTGTTATTTTTCACGCTTTTGTTGTTTGGATAAATTTTAAGATGGGTTGCGATACATTCAAACTTATTAAATTTAAAGTGTTGGTGCTCCCGTTCATTCTGGTATGTCGAGGCGAAAAGAGTTTAATGGCAGTCCTCCGATGTTTCATTTTAATGATCAAAGAATAATGAAATTACTGCAAATCCAGATTTATTCACGGAATTGTTGCTTTTAAAAACAAAGTCGCGGAAATGTTCCTTCGCGAATAACTGTAAGACCACTGAGTCGCCAAAATAGTTTCGCAAAAATTTCTTGCTTTCACATCTGCCCAGATTTGGATATAAATTGACAGGAAGTGGAAGCTATAATTGTTTATCGCATATTAGTCCATTGTGTTTAGAAACAGTCATTTTAAAAATTGATAAATTTCTCCTGGAAAAGGTTGTGTCAATGACATGAGAACGAGACTTTGCCAAGGTTGTATTGCCTTTTTTTCGTGGCGTCATACCTGAATGGAATCGTGAAAAGACCGACTTCCAATAGCCGAGTTTACCTGGATTACCGCATAGAGTCTGTATGTGGATCGCCGCTAGCTATTTGTTTCACGTATGTAATTTCGATGTAAACATGAAGCCGAAATTAGATTGGACCTTGTCGTTTCTTTGATGTCTTTGAAATTGATTATCATTTGTAACCCATTAGAAAACAATTTTAATATTTTGGACATACATTGTATTATGATCCGTGTAATCTTATTTGGTCAAATGTAAAAAATTACTCACATTAACTATCCCCGACCTGAAATGTTATTATTTAATATTTGGAACAATTTCTCGTGAAGTCTTTTGCAACGGTGATTACGATACGCTCTGGTGGTTCTCGATGTACGATAAACTCTATGGTTTATAATTAAACTGTATGATTTAAATATTAAACATGCCGATTGTCTTTTGAAAATTAATGTGCAGATTTATTAACTCATTCCCGGTTAGCACAAGTGCATTGTGCGATTAATCTCGGTGAAGAATACCTATATATATATATATTACCTTAGTTTACCTTTACAATTATTTTGGAATTTCTATTGCTCAAATAGAAAGGTTTTTATTTGCATTGCACGTATTTACATGTACATATGAATATAAATGCTACTTTGTTCCAAGTTTTGGTATCAATGATTTGATCACTGGTAATCGTTTTTTTTTATTTGCCTATGTTCAGAGTCAAATAATATTTTGATTTTTTTTCATTATTCAGGGATTATGTCAGCTTCAGGTAGTGTCAGTTTCTCTCTGACATCACTTCCGGTGACTATACTTTATCGCTACATACGTTGACGGAATGATTATGACGTTTCAATAAAGATTTTGACGTCAAAATAAAATTGCCTTTCTCTTTGTTAAATTTCGCAGCAAATGTCAATGCTATTTGTTCTCGGAAGTGGTGATAACCCTTGTGATTTGCTGTAGAATAACATTGCGACATTAAAGGAAAATATGATATACTCTATTATATTCTATGATTTTCTTTTTATCGATATTCTATTCTTAATTTGATAAACACTGTTCATTGTTTGTTTGTTCATAAAAATATTAATTTCTATATTCAATTTCATGAAGACTTTCTAATTGAAAAAATATTTTATTTTGCCATATGTATCATCCGATATGATTTATTTTTACTGATGTTTTAACTGATTCTTAATTAGTTGTGCTGTATATCTATAAACTTGAAAAAGAAAAACTGAAGATTTGAGACACTCTGCCTCAATAGACCTCGTCAATACAATGGTACCTTATTCTCATGTTTGGACAATGTCCCATCTCCAGTTGGACTTGTCAGCTGGAGAAGCTCACTTCCCTGATTCCTGATCCCATCTCTGGGTTTTCAGAGGTCCTTGTTCGGTCAATATTCACCAAATTTGTCTCCTTATTTTCTGGCAATTGATTCCTGGGTATCTATAATTTTCATACCGCTGCCGGACGTGAAAGAATACCTTCGAGAAAATAGTCAGGAAGTCCGGTGTTGTAATGTAAATAATCTTAAATGCTGTTACAGACGTAAGAGGCATTTGCAAAAAGTATAATATACATAGACTTTAAGGACATTTACAACTTCATCTCTTATTTATTCTCGAAGCATCAAGTAAATATTTTTTCTGAAATTTATAAAACAAATTGTTTCACTTTGTGCCTGGAAAAAAATGTATCTACTTATTTCTTATCGTGTCCCTTTACCCTGTTTTACAGAAAAAAGAAGAAAAAAAATGAAATGAGGCCTGAGCCCGAAATCTCACGAAAAACTCAAACTCATACCAGATACTCAGCAAAACTTTTTCTTTAATTGTGCATTCAATACAAGTTATTTTATGTATTTATGGTTTTTTTCCTTAGGTTTAAAATACACTTCACCAATGAGAAACCGATCAGTGTGAAACCCTTAAGAAGTCATATTTTCTATTCGCCCAGCTCAACTGAACATATGATTATTTACAAAAGAAACTCAACACGTTGATAGGATAAGCTTGCAATTCCTAGTGCAACAAAAATGACAGAAAAGGTCAACGGTTAAATCGACTTTTTTCCCGTTTTGACGAACATTAAGGAATGAACTAATGCAGATCTCAGACATAAAAAATATTTAGCACATATCTTTAAAAGAGAGAAGGAGAGAGGGACTGCAAAATTTTGATAAATCTATTTTCTACCCCCGAATACAAGTAACACACGAGCATAACATGTTTTCATTAGGCTAACCGCGATAAACCTCATGCTACCAATAAGATTAACACCATACATAATAACAACACTAACACGGGTACTTGTTATAGATTGTTTATAATTATAATTATTTTTTTATGAATATATTTTGAAGGTTAATGGCGTAATTGCAATACGTCCTTGAGTAATTGAAGCTAGTTTCGGAGTGGAATTCTGCGGTTTTTTTAAATCAAATGTATTCGTAATTTTGCAAATATTCAGACTTGTTAAGTGTTTGCCTAATTTGCATTTTGTTCCCAAAAATTATCAGTATCAATGTCAGAAGTTAAAAGCACAATCTATATAGAATGGTGTTGGTATTAAATTGGTCATAGATACAATCATCGATTAGTAAATCAAAGAAACTTAATGGTCATTGTCTAAAACATTTTGCAATCTTCTTCGCATTTTATTTTTCAAAAGTCGCGTAAGCAAATACTTATATCTTCAAATATTTTTTTTCATTTAAAAATATTGCAATTGTAAAATAATCAGTGGTTTAAATCCATTAAGGTTCATGGCGTATTAGCAGCAACACTTATGAAAAAAACAAACCTGGTAGTACTTGGGCATTTGTGTTTTATAAGTGTATCTTGTTTCAAGTTTGTTTACTGTAAATCCAGTATTATTCACGAGAATTTTATTTTCGCGTTATTACTCGAGAGCAAGTACTCGCGAAAATAAAGTTCTCGCTGAATATACCGACCTTAAATCAACATGTATCATACAATATAACTTACTATTCAAAACCTGAACAAGCGCGAACATATTGTGTTGCGAATGATCAAATAACAACCGATTCACGAAACTAAGGTTCCTCGAAAATTTCTTGATCTAAAGTACATAATTTGATTTTATCGCAATTTCTATATACTTGTATACATTGTTTATGTAATCTCAGTCTTTATTAAAGTAAAACCTTCCCCACACGAAGTTATATATAACGAATTGTTGGTTTTAACGAACACGCTAAATCTAATCCAATTTCCTATTAACTAAGCTTGTTTGATACTTAAGAGTAATGAATTCGGGTACAGTGAAATTTGATATGATAGAAATATATTCTACAACCCCATCGGCATAAATCCAATTTCTGTATCAATTTTGTTGATTTATTGCCGTGAGGGGCGT
This sequence comes from Pinna nobilis, assembly GCA_016161895.1. Classification (NCBI taxonomy): domain Eukaryota; kingdom Metazoa; phylum Mollusca; class Bivalvia; order Pterioida; family Pinnidae; genus Pinna; species Pinna nobilis. Next base: position 19,732 of record JACSZP010010470.1, read on the forward strand.
CATTTGTATCCAAATCTTGGCTTCAAATTCTGGATCCGTCTGACAGTACATCTGTTAAAGTTGATATATTATTCCAATATAAAGTGTCCATAGTACACATAAAGGTCTGATATAATTTTTGTTATAGAGAAGTTTTCCCGATGCCCGACGTACAATTGATAATTTCGAATGTCCCGTATTATCTAGAATTTTCATTATATAAATAGATAAAGAAAAAACAATTTCTGGTTAGATGAACCAAATTCTCACCAATAAAATATTTCCATATCAGTAGAATTAAATAATCATTGAATATTATGTCAAAAATGTACAATTATGTCCCCTTTTACATTTTTGGATGCGTTTTTGCAATTCAAACGGGTTTTAGAACATTTCGCCTAATTTATTTATACCACATTTATCTACTTTCCCCATTTTCAAAAGGAAAAAACAAAGCTCACATGCACGAAGTACACCTTCGTTTGTAGAGTTGTATATATGTCAATCAATGTTTTTAACATAGATCACCTTATTTGAAATCAAAATTAAGAAATTCTTTAAAATATAGAAATTTAATTTATTTTCTTGCGTTTTGTAAGCTCGTTACATATATATTCTTATATTCCATTATTCCATTCTAATATTGAAAACAAGAAATTTTCGTTGTGTATTAATATTCGCTATTTTCGCGGTTGACATTCAACCGCGAATATTAATACACTCAAATGTTAATATTTATGTTTGTGTTTATGTGATAACGATCGTGAACCGCGAAAGTTTATACCAGTGAAAAAGTTTCAATTTGAAAATCCGCGAAAGTTAGTACACGCATTCATTTCTTGTTTTACAGTATGTACTTTTTAGCCACAAGCACCGTGTATGTTTGACTTCTGATCGTGATGTGCGGGATTCGAGCCCCAGCCACGCCGTAGTTGGCTGTCTCTGTCCTTCGGAGGAGACAGGAAAAACCGAGGTCCCGTGAAACAGTAGGTATCGACACGTTAAAGAACCCTTCCCGCTCTACAGCCATAAGGACCGAGCATAGGCAAAAATGTTGCCCTTCACCGGCACACTGTAACAGTCTCCAAATAAAAGAAAGATCCGTGGGTGGGACATTAAACAGCAATGCAACCAACCAAACAGAAATCAAGTCATGTAGTGTCACTGTGCTCACTTTTTATGCAATTATCATTACTTTTCGTAGTCGATTTCTAGAAAATGAATTATTTTAACAGCATAACTCAAGAACTCTTATGATAATCAATGTAAATGTTAAGATTGAAATAATTTCTAGGAAATAAAGAAAAAATCCGTTTATGTTTAAATATCTGCGCCTCAGCTTATACTTGTGGTTAAATTACATTTAACATTAGTATTAGGAATCTGTATTATAGATTCATATATTCATAAGACGAGTTTCTTCCCCTTACCACACAATATCGTTGTCATCGAAATATACCGAAGTTGAGTTATTGTTTTATCATTTCAAAAGCGACGCAAATCCGTCTTTAAAAGTGCTCACGGAATACTTTTTCCACAACGGTATTGTGGTGATTTTAAGCATTGTAGAATTATCAAATATGTATATTTTGTATTTCCTTCCTTTTTTCCTAATTTCTTTCCATGAAGCAGCATAATTAATGGAGACTTCCTCTACGCCAGCTAATCGAATGCATAATTTATATTCTATTATTTTAGCATCACATGTCTTTTTCAGAATGTTTCCTCTTGTTCACAGTTACAGTTGAATGTTTACTCGGTGATAAATGTAAACGTTGTTTTCACAGTGATTTTGTTATCTGTTCTTTGGTGGTTTCTCAAGTTTACGTATACTTGCAAAGATTCCCCCAGATATTTTTAGATATTGTTAATCATAATACGATGACGTCATTTCATTCATTCTAAGAGATGTAAATATTTTAAAGGTTGTAAATGATTTCAATGTTAATTTCATCTATTATCTATCATCTTATTTTGTCTTCATTAAGATAAGTTGATTATTCTTAGTATCTTGTAATGAGGGTTTGATATTCGATATAGAAGACGAGCAAATGATTTTGTAAACAATGGACAGGAAGCTTGACAGAAAATATATTCTGAATCACGTGGTTTAATTCAGTTAAAAAATCAACGAATCGGATCAACTCGAAAAATGCGACTGATTATTTGAAAATTGGAGATGTAAAGATTGATGACGACATTGATTTTAAATGGTACTTCTATTGTATTGTAATGCATATGAGAGACTTTAATCACTATAATCGTGTGAAGATTAATTGTACTATTATGAATCGTTGGGATAGTTTTATGAATTGTATATTTTCAATGGTATTGATTTTGAATAGACAACAAATAAAAATCACACTAATAAGTAATGTGCGTTATAGACTTCATCATTGTGAGTTTTAAGTCCTTTTACCAACCATACCGATTGCTGGACCGTCATCGCCTAGTGTTTGGCGAGTTGGACGTCTCATAAAGTAGTCCGGGAGTCGAGCAAAAGCCACGCTACGGTTGCCTGTCCTTGCCTTTCGGATTGGACAGTAAAAATCGGAGTCTCGTGTCACAGTAAGTGTCGTCACGTTAAAGAACCCTCCGTCCTGTACGGCGATACGTGCAAAGCATTGGCTAAATTTGTCTTCCTTCACCGGCGTCTCCATATAAATGAAAGATTTTTTAGCTTTTCTCAAAGATCTGTTGTGTACTATGAAACCAAGTCAGACTTGCCTTTCGTAATAAATTGAAATTGAAGAAATACCGAACGATATTCGAAAATCCAAGTGATGCAAATGACGGCCCAACGTAGAAAACAAATGTAAATCCCTAACGGGATGGGACCAGGTGTCCGGAAGGAGTCAGCGTTCCCTGTTGGCATGCCACACCCGTCGCAAATGTTCCACGGAAACCCTACGAGTTTGGTAAAATGTCGATTTCAGTTGAAAAAGTCGCACGCCTTTGATCTACCTAAGAAAAGGTAGTCACTGCGCATATACCGGGATATCATCCAGCTTCCAAGAAAGGGGTATTTCATTTTGTTTAATGAGTTCAACCGTAGTGATAAAGTTTCTAAGAGGAATGATAATTTTGAATCAAATTTCTCAAAACTTTATCTGACCACACTTTTTATACTTCTTCAGTCATACCGTATTAATTTTCTGAAGGCTACAGAAATGTGTACCTGTGATAAGGATACATTCTTTACAGAGGTGGCCATGTACAAATGCAATTCTTGACTAGAAATTTCCACTTTATTGTCTCTTTTTAAAGACTGATCGAATCTTCCATTGTCGCCAGTTTTGGATAGCACAGTTCATGGTAAGAAACAAGAGTCAGTGTCAAAGATGTTGCTATGGCGACTGTAAAATGAATGACCACTTCCCCGCATAATTGTTAACTCAGTATATGAAATTGATTCGCCGTGGCCTATTGAAGCCCAAGCAACTGTACGATTGGCCGTCCCTGTCATTGGGGTGAGACAATAAAAACCAAGGTCTCTTGTCCCTTCCGAAGTAGGTGTTGGTACGTAAGAGAACCCTCCCTGCTCTACGGCCAAAATTGCCGAGCATTAGCAAAGTTTTATCACCCTTCACCGACACACGGTGATGTATCCATATAAGTGGAAAATTCTTGAGCGGGACGCTCAACAACATTTCAAGCAAACCATAATATACGAAATACTGTTGAGACTGTCTTATGTGACTTCCCAAGGGACCAATAAATGAGGGTCACATAAGACAGGGAGTAACTTAATACAGACCAATTATATAGTAAAATGAAATTGGCGGCCGACTTGAGAACGGTCACATAAGACAGGGAGTCACTTTATACAAACCAATTATATAGTAAATTGTTATGGGCGGTCGACATGAGAATGGTCACATAAGACAGGGAGTCACTTAATACAGACCAATTATATAGTAAAATGTTATGGGCGGTCGACATGAGAATGGTCACATAAGACAGGGAGTCACTTAATACAGACCAATTATATAGTAAAATGTTATGGGTGGCCGACTTGAGAATGGTCACATAAGACAGGGAGTCACTTAATACAGACCAATTATATAGTAAAATGTTATTGGCGGCCGACTTGAGAATGGTCACATAAGATAGGGAGTTACTTAATACAGAGAGTCACTAAGGCAAGCTCGACTGTAGTATCAAAGTTGCTAAAAATGCTTCATGTTTATTTTCTATGTTAGTTAATTAACTAGAATTTGAACAAGGATCTTATAGCATGATGTCATATAAAGTCTTTTCCAGTTTCAGTTAATTAATATTAAATAAAAACACATAGTTTCCATTCCAAAATTGATGAAACATCCACTTTTACAAAAACAATATATATCTATACACTTAAGCCGACAAACTTCTCATCAAAAAGATATGTCAGTGTTTCCTTTGAGCTTACTATTTTAGACCCGGATGCTTATAATTAGGATGTGTGTACCCTAGAAAATCGTGAAATGTGGTATTCGGCAATAATTTCGTTTCTTTTATACAATCCACGCCATATTCAAGACAAGACAAAATCCATGTACACCCTGTATAGGAAACGACATTGCATAAGATCCTAAATAGTGAATGGAACTAGCTGTGTTACAAATGAATATATACAGGTGTGACAGCATTTACAATTCACAATGAGGCGAACATAAAGCAATCGAGGTTTTGTATAATAGCCGTTACATGTATATTTCACAGATAATTCGCTGTTTCATTCTCACTGTGTGTTTACATGAGCGAAACTTCTTATCAATCGAATGTATGGGTTGTACATAACCGGAGACATTTTAACATGAAAATGGGGGCCTCCGTGGCCGAGTGGTTAGCGTGTTCGACTTCGAGCCGAGGGGCCCGGGGTTCGATTCCCACAGCGCCACTCCACGGTTGGCCGCCCCTGTCTTTCGGATGAGACAGTAAAAACCGAGGTCCCGTGTCACAGAAGGTGTTGGCACGTTAAAGAACCCTCCCTGCTCTACGGCCAGCAGTGCCGAAAACAGGCAAAATTTGTCGCCCTTCACCGGCACACGGTGACGTCTCCATATGAGTGAAGTATTCTTGAGTGGGACGTTAAACAACAACGCAACGACAACAATAACATGAAAGTGATGCGTATTATATAAACATCCTTTCCATCAACGGCGTTGTCTTCTGTAGAGCAACAGATGTCATTTCTGTTTTCGGTTAACTTCCGGTATATGATACGTCACTGTTCACCTTGTTTACAGGTGTATTTCAACATGATTACTTCATTACATGCTGATGGTTTCAGGTTTAGTTTATACTTTGTTTATTTAACAACGATTAACAGGAGTTGTTTACCCTTCCGTAGCACCTGAACTCACCCCTGGTTTTTGGCGGGGATTCGTGTTACTTTATTTTTCGGTTTTACACGTCTTGTTTTGTTGATAGCTGTTTATGTTGTCTCTTTTTTGTTTGGCCATGATTTCGTCTGCCTTTGGATTTTTGAATTATTGATAACCCCTTGGTATTTTCTACTATATTAACCTTTTAAAATAAATGTCTCTCGTTGGCCATGATGTTGGCATGAGCGGATCCTTGCTGTAGGATGAAACTGGTGTACCCAGAAAAAATCCACGAGTCCGAGTTGGCGACCACCATACCAACTCACATAGTACCTAGGCAGATCTGAGGATCGGGACCGGGTCGCTTTGGCAAGACGCAAGTGCGCTAACCACTGCGCTACCTGGACACCATAGTCTTGGTGTATCAATAAAGACATTATTTGCCTTTTAGACCAGATGAGATAATGAATGAGTGTCTTAGGCAACACATGCAAACATACTCTAACTCTTTAATCATTATTTATCATTGAATGCATGAATTACGTATACCTGATTAAGTAATATTGTCATTCAATTCCTATATTTTTTTTCATACTTCTGTTCCAAATTCTAAATAGATCAGCTTAATGTTACCCCATCATTCCTATTCCTAGACATCACAAGCCACACCCTGACTCTGTAACCATCATTTATTTATTTATCATTTAATGCATTGCCTGTACCTGATTTAATAAAACTGCAATCAAATTCCGATTCCGATTTTTTTTCTTTACTTGATTTTCAAGTCTCCGTATAAATGAACTTCATGTTATCCCAAATTCCCTATTTTATTTACTTTAATCTTTATTTTAATGTGTATTTTTTTTTAAATATGTTCCATTGCCAGCCTCACCTGTTGCAAATAACTCAAAATTAAGGGAGAGAGCTTTACATAGGGTTTTTTTCCCTTATTTCCCAATCCCCATTGTGTCTGCCTGATCGTTTTTGTTTTCTTTTTATCTTTGTATAAATGCATTTTAGCCCAACACATAGAGCTAATACATAAATACAGTTTAGACCAGCACATACAACCCAAAACTGTTTAAATAGAATCGAAGTACCAAGGAATCGTCGAATAGACCAGCACATACAACCCAAAACTGTTTAAATAGAATCGAAGTACTAAGGAATCGTCGAAAACCATCGAATTATAAATTTAACAGGTCTAGAACAATATAGGTCTTAACATGGAAAACGCTTGCAAATCCCTAATGAGATGAGACCTGGTGCCCGTGTTAAATTACTTGGATGCTGAAGTTGATTTTATTGCTGACCCTTTGGTACTACTATGAGAACACAGTGCTATTAAGGGTTCTTATATATTCCATTTCATATTTAGAAAATGTAATAACCGTTTTTGATTTTGTTCCAGGTTATCGACTTTTACTTACGTAAATGAAATGGTTTATGAATACATAACACCTGCATGTAAGCTGTTTAGTTACATTTGGTTAAAACTTCAATACTTTCTGTGATTTAAGAACAAAGTAAGCAACATGTAAACTGTGTTGAGAGAAATTTGTTAAAATCATCAAGAGTCTCTGTGAATTAAGAACGAAAGTGCTTTATTTGCATAAGGAATGAATGACTGGACGACCATGCTCAAATCGTTGTGCAGTTTACTGTTTAAGTGATAACAGATAACTACGAATCTGACACAATATTTCTAAACACAATGGAAAATCGTATTCAGTAAGTTTTAGGTGGAGATCAGTGACAAAACAAAGAGATATAGCATTAAGGATAAACGATGTTTAAACAAGTGAAAATTCTATAATTTGAGGTAAGGGAAAAAATGAATATACGTATGATATGTGTTTAATATCACTTTGAGAAAAACTTTTAAACTCGAACACATATTCAGATCAGACAGTGTAGAGATAAAATATTACGAATATATAAAGGGTCCAGTATCTATAAAATATAGAAACACTATATTTCCCATGAATTTGGAGACGACAAACATTAAACCATACGTCCAGTGATAATTCTATCACTCATAAATTTTTTTTTTAATATTTCTTTTTTTCAAATTAACATTACACTTATACTTAGATATACAACAGGTAACATATTTGTATATCCAGTGTGTAGCTGTAACAGGTAATTGAAAAGGTACAAACCAAATTAATTTTAAACAAAAAGATGTATTAAGTACTAAGCAAATCAGTGTATGTAAGGTTAAACTGACAAGTACAACATAGTGTTTTGGAGAGCAAACTAATTCATGTATACATGTATATGATTGAAATAAAGAAAAGCCAACACTGGTACTCTAGAGCTGTAATGTATTATACACACCCATCCACCCACCCACCTACACCCATCCACCCACTCTCACACACACACACACATATGTAAATGTAGCTTGATTTCAGCAAGGTGTTTGATTAACATTATGGAACAATTAGTCAGA
>JACSZP010010472.1:0-14515 GCA_016161895.1 Pinna nobilis
TAATAATAATAATAATAATGATAATAATAATAATGATAATAATAATGATAATAAAAATAATAATAATAATAATAATAATAATAATAATGATGTCTGTCTTTCGATGAGACTGTAAAAAGCGAGAACCCATATAAGTGAAACATTATTGAATGGCACCTGTGTTTAAACTGCACTTTATTGTTACACACACACACACATATATATATATGTGTGTGTGTTTATTTATATATATATTTATATCAACCATTTAACGTAAAAAAAACTCCCCTCTGCTCCAACATTTCTTTCCTTTTTATCTATACATCACATATCATTGAATTATTGCCGATTACAATGATGGAGTTTTACAATAAGAAAATATTAACTATGACAGTGTTCCAATATTGAGTTCGCACACAATTTTATACATGATATTTTCTTTAAGAATTAACTAGCAGTTATTAGAGTAGTACGCTACCGGAGTAAGCAACTAGATCGAAGGAATGTGGCCTAAAATTTTCGTCTGAAGAGATTTTAATAATATCAAGGACTTTGTATCGATTGAAATTATATATATTTCATTCTCATCACAAAGTATACATAGAATTTGTAAAAATAAACAAACCGAAACAAAACAAAATACTTAAAAAAAATCAACAACATCTAAACACCAATTTGGGAATTTACATTTAAGCAAACAACAATGGTCAGGGTAAATTCTACTGTCGTGTTTAATGTCTAAACCATCAAAATTAACGGACAATAACATATAGTTAAATCATGACAAATATCCCCAATAAAGCGATATCTATATCTAAAGAGGTCATCTTTCCATCTGAGATATATTGTAGCCGATGACTGTTCTCATTTTTCTTTCTTTTCAAAAAAATCTCCGCATCGCAAAAGTTGTCCCTTAAGCAACAACAAAGACGTTAGATTTCCGTCTCTCTATCACTTTGATTAGCCAAATATCTATCCCAAAGACCTATAAAATGTTGTCATATTACAATTGTTCTGACATGTGTTAATATTGCAAAGAGGCGCTGCTCGATTAAAAGACTAATTTGATGATTGCGATCAATTCACGTAGTTCGCCAAGATAGTTTGGATTCACGGTACAGATTATGTTCCTCCATACATTGCCAAGCCATTTCACTCTGCTGTTTAACCAGAATCAATCACATGGAAAGATACAGAAAAATGCAATAAATACTCACATAACTGTCCAGGCCACCCTTTTTCTCTCCCTCCGTCATATTTTGATATTCAAATTCTTCCTTTACAATGCTTCTTTAAATCTAAATCTGCATTCAATACACACTAATCTGTGTCAGTCTACTCTCGGAGAATCGGCGGAATCGAGCGCAAACGGACTTTTACCTGACGAAAGGTGTGGCTAATTCTTCCTCACAGCGCATGTTTCTAGAGAAAAATAATTGCTCAAGATACATGATGCACTAATTATCTAGCAATGTCCTTAAAATCAATAAAAGTCATATTATGTTTTGTGCTGTTTATAATATATAATCATTTGTATTGATAAACTCTATCTCTTACAAACAGAGTAAGCATATCCTTTTTTCCGCGAAGTCATCGACGTTTCCTTTCATTTGTGTACGTATTTCTTATCTTTGGTTTTATGTTAAGAGATATCAATGCTTTACTTCTTTTGTTTATTGTCATGCACGTTTTTCACTGCCACACGTCTAATTAGCTTCAAAGAAAATTGGTTATTAGGGGAGACAAAATTACTGATTTTACTGAATGGACAAAGTAAAAATTGAAGAATCAGTGAAGAATACTTGAAAATCTTAGTCCTAAAAGATGACAAGTCTAGGATAGTGATGGTCTTAACGTGGAAAATAAACGTAAATCCCGAGCGGGATGGGACCAGGTGTCCGGAAGGAGTCAGTGCCATGTTGGCATGACACACCCGTCGCAAATGTTCCAAGGAAACCCCGGCAGTTCGGTAAAAATTCGATTTTGGTTGAAAAAGTCATATGTTCTTGATCTAACTAGCTAAATGCTGTCATTGTAGATGGTCATGCTGAAGAATATCATCCAGCAACCTAGAAAAGGGAAGCTCAAATTGTTTAACGAGTTCACCGTATCGATCATCAACAACGGACTCCTTAAAATAATGAAAATCTAATATTAAAGTTTCTTTAAACCGAAGAAAAGGCAAAACCAGAAAAAACAAGTCATCTCTATTTGTTGTTGTTGTTGTTTATTTTATTTTATTTATTTATACTTATTAGTATTTTTGTTTTTTGGGATTCTATTGATTTTAAAGTCTTTTTTCTCACATATGTCAAGCTTTTGTCTGTTTCTCTATTACCATCGAAGTATAAGTATAAGCTGCTAGAATTTGTTAACAGACGTGAAGATAAGTTATGGTAAACAAACTTGATAACTTGTCCCTATTTTCCAAATGCTAAATGGTATTCTTGCGCTTGTAATATCTTCGACTGTCAACCCCCCCTCCCTCCAAAATTGTCTTTACTGATTACCATGCGAATCATCCACTCGTTTCTACCATTTCAACTCTCTGTTTCTATGTACAAGAATTGTACGGATATAAAACATATTAGACTTATTATTAGGCTCAATTACATATCATTTACATATGATAGGGGTATGTCTTTGGTCTTAACTTGCACTATAATTTTTCTCAGTATTTCGTCCTCCTAAGACAGAAGAGTGCAATTTGCCAACTGGTAATTCCGATACATACTGCAACCATGCATTAATTCCCAGAGGTCTTTAAACGGTTCTGAACTCTACTTATTTGTAATTGGTAGCTGATGTTTTAATAATTGCTGTTTCAGTAAATTTTTGTTTGTCTTGTGGTTTAAAGGCCTTGGCAGAATAGTTCAAGTCATATTATGATGGTTTTTAAGGTTATATTAATTTTTCATTTCTAACTGGCTACCCACACAAATCATTGACTTGTACTGTTGTCTCTTTTTTGTTTTGGCAACGGAATTGTCTGTCGTTGATTTATTGATTTTGGAATGCCCCTTGGTATATTCTACTTCTTCCTTTCACTTAAGCCAGGGGGTCACATTATAACGGCAAGGTCCACAATCTTTCCATATGCGCAGCCGTTACGGTCATTCAGCAGAGGGTGTTCTTTGACAAAAAAAAATCAACCACTCGATATCTATTACGACATTTAAACCCGGATTTTACAGCATCGACACAGAAAGAGGAAACGTGGACCGCTTTCATCATATTATAGATTCATACCAACAACCTCACGCCCGAAAGTCAATTTCATGGTCGAGGAGCTAAAACGTGATTGACTGAAAACGTCTCTGCGTAGATTTACGGTCGCTACAAAGATTTAACTTTTCACAATAACATTTCTTTATCATGTCTGACCAATGGAATTCTGGTCATTTCTATCATTCGATACATACGGGTATATCCCATCATTGTTTCGATTTTTTCTATGTGACAGTTTCTGTCGAACGTCAGTGACGGATGTTACTTGCAATCAGGAAATGCTTATTCTTCCCAGCATCTGAACCCATTCCTTTTCACGTAAACTTTTATTTTTTATTAAATTTTCGTTATTTATCGTTCTGCTTATTTTTCCAGGCTTTTGTTTGTTATTTCGTTTGGTGAATTCACACGCTTCTATTGATTCAACTGAAACAACAGCAACAATTAAACAACAGTTAAGCAATTGAACATTTAAACAATTGAAATTAATATGATGGAGAACGGGGGAGTACCACTGTACTTTTTTGTCTAACTGATTACATTACAGACAAACCCAGCTTTGTGAAAATGCACACGGTGACACAAGTCCACGCTTTTATACAGACGTACAACTGTACAAAGATTGCCGACAAACACACACATACGCACTAATACACGTTTACTATACCAACAAAGCGATCTTTATCACAATATACATGGCCGTATTTTAATGTCAATTATACATGTCTGATATGGACCAGTCAATCTAATAGAACGAGGTATACACCCTAAAGACTTGAGTACACTTCACTTTCTAACTTCTATCTCTCTGGTCATGACATCAAAATTGAACGCTTGTTTACTTGGACTCGTACTTGTTTTTGCTGTCTGCGACGGTAGCTCATACAAAAAGTCAAGTAAGTGCATACTTTGATGAGAGAGAGAGGGCGTTTTTCATTGAATATTTTTTTAAGTGCAGTGTTCGCTTTTAAGATAAAAATATCAATTATCAGCAAAATATAGATGTTGCCAAAATTATCATCATCATCATCATCATCATCACCATCATTATTATTATTATTGATATTTTCACTTTATTATTATTATTATTATTATTATTATTATTATTATTATTATTATCATCAATTTATTAATTAAAGGTTATAGAGGGGCCTCCGTGGCCGAGCGGTTAGCGTGTTCGACTTCGAATCGAAGGGTCCGGGGTTCGATTCCCGCAGCGCCACTACGCGGTTGGTCGTCCCTGTCTTTCGGATGAGACAGTAAAAACCGAGGCAAAATTTGTCGCCCTTCACCGGCACACGGTGACGTCTCCATAGAAGTGAAATATTCTTGAGTGGGACGTTTAACAACAATAAAACAAACAAACAAAAAGGTTATAGAAATTATTTAATTAAAATGTTGTTATAATTAATTAATGAAAAGTATTATAACTAATTAATTAATAATAACATCGATAATAAAATTGATAATATATTTATTAATGAACAGGTGATAAGTTAAAGCAAGCAATGATGAAATTGTAATTGTTATAAGCAAAATGTATATAATTACCTAGAATATTTCTGATGATTTAAGGTTAACAATGACATTGGTCATGATTTTAGTTATTTTAAGATAATATAAGTGATTTTTGATCCAAATTAGCATCCTTGAAAATGTAACAAATAATTTTGGTAAAACAATTATTCTTCTAAGCTTCGTGAAGAAGAAATTATAGACTTTTGAGTTGTGAATTCATAACCATATTAAGTAGTGAAGATAATTGTCAAAAAATATGATCTCTTAAAAGGACCACTGTTTGGATTATACACAACCCTTTCATCGAATGCGGGATAATTTGTGTACCGTCTGATTGCCCAAAACAGAAAAAAACATTAACAGACAAATACTCGGTCAATTTTATCTTTAGTACGTGAAGTTGCGTCAGAGCCAATAGATAAGATTCGTGCTATTGTATCATAATGCACGGTAATATACCCTAGGAAGGAATGTTGTAAATGAAATACAGTGCTTGTATTCGAATTATATCTTGCAAAATACTGTAATGCTGAAATGCACAATTTTATTGATATATGTATGCATTTCAATATGGAAGAAAAACTTCAACACCAGAAAGGTGAACACTGTTAACTGTCCCGTGTCCCCAAAACACTCACATTTTTCTGACTTCTATAAGCCTTGAGGCGATATAAAATGCATCATCAATTTTCTTGCTTATTCTGCGTTATCTCAGCCCTTTATTTTAGCATTTCTGGTAGAATAGCTTGTATAATTTTGCCCAACGGCTCAGGGTTAACATTAAGGTCACAGTATAGCAGTAATGCCGTTTCGCCTTTTCGGTATAAAAATTGCTCGGTCCAATTGTTCTCTCACAAGTAAAATACCACAACTCTGGACGCATAGTTACTCAAACGTGTCAATCAGATGTAATGAGGTGACCTCGGCGATTTGTGGTTTTGTTGCCTTTAGACACAAAGTAGCACATTCGGCCTTTTATTTTTAGATATCATATTTAATGAAATACAAGTTTGCTCAAATCTAGAGGATTATGGTTTAAATTGTGAGTCACGAAAAGATATTTGATTCTTCGATGATGAAATAGTTGTTGAATTGTTGTGTTGTTGTTAAATGTCCCACTCTAGAATATTTCACTCATTTCGAGACGTCACCGTGTGCCGTAGAAGCGCGATTTTTTTAGCCGATGCTCGACACTTATGGCCGTAGAGCAGGGAGGATTCTTTAATGTGTCAACACCTACTGTGACACAGGACCTCAGTTTTTACTATCTTATCGGAAAGACAGGAACGGCCAAACGCAGCGTCGTGCTGCGCGGATTCGAACCCCGGATCCGTTGATTCAAAGTCGAACACGCTAGCGACTCGGCCACGGCGGCCCCGATGAAATAGTATAGTGGTATTTCATCCATCGTTCTAGCTCGATGCTAATGAAAGTGTAAAAGTAACGAGGAGTGGACAATCTCGAACCTCCTTTAGGTAAAGAGAATAAAACGTTGAGCGAACGCGCACCCCTGGGTATACTTGAGGTGGGATCAGGTGCCTAGGATGAGAAAGGATTCCCTGTCCTATCATGGAAGATTATTTAAAAAATAAACAACAAAATATCCTTTTCTTCGGTTTGTCTAATTATAATCTATGTAGAATTAAATGTCCTCAAAAGGGAGATATCCTGATGGAGAGAGAAATCATAATCATAAGATTAAAAATAAATAACTGTTGGATCACTAGAGAGTGATTATTGTTTTATATAGTCCTTGAGTTAATTGTGATATTTCTGTTTCCGGTATCTGTAAGATACCTCGACTAAAAAGAAAATGTTTTGTAAATTAACCACGCGGAACTATCGTAGTTATATGCTAGTCCTGTTAAATGAATACATTTTGTAAGCGTGTTTCAAAGCATGCACATTTTCGATAGCATATGCTAGTATTATATTGAAACAAAAACATAAAGCACTAAAGCTTTTGTTTGTGTTTTGGAATATATCTTTCTATTTTTCAAATTCAATATTTTCCTCTCTTTTCTTTTCAGTTTCTTTTTTGTTTTATTTGTTTAATTTCTGCATATTGGTTTATCTTTAATGTTATATATCATATTAATTTTTGTCTGTATGTCGTTGCTGTAAAATTATTATTTTTTCTTTTTTTTTCCCATATTTTTGTTTGTTTATTTTTGTTTTGTTATGTTTTCGTTTTTGTTATCTTTTTATTCCGGCTTTCGTTACTAGACAAAAACAAAATGCAAGTCATAAACTGAAGGGAAGAGCCCCAAAAATATCCCCGTAAAATACCGTCAACTTTCCACATTTAAGATAGTAACCTTCTCATTTATGTTTTTTTTTTTAATTAACCGCGGCGGATTCTGACCAAAGCTAAGAAGTCTCGTCGTTTAAGGAGCAAGTCTAATTCGGGAACCTGTCCTTATTTTGGAGTTAATTTCAAATATCAAGGTCTCTCGCGCCGTTCAAGGTGTAATAAAGAAAATACGGTAAAATTTTACGAATAGCTTTGTCATGGGACATCTTTCCAGTGTAATGATCAATCTCGTCGCTTATCTGCATACTACATACATGTATAATATATTTCAATTCTGTACAAGAAAACAAATTTGATTGGCTGTTGTTCATATTTCCAAAACCAATTTATGTCATAAATTGGTTTGGTTCCTTATACACACTCACTTCCGGCAATGTCACCAAAACTACTTTTATCCAACTCCTCCTTTCCTAGTTGTTGCTTTTATTTATATGAAATAAGTAATTCTTTCATTGAATGTAAAGACATCTTCTTTAGTAGTACACATTTACAATATGGCTGCCTCGTGATACGTTCAGCGGTTGCTAGGAGCGACTCAGCTACATGTAGCTGTCTGCTGGCTATATATCCCTATTCTTATGTTTGTTTGTTTTACGTACTTTGTGAAAAGAACATAGGCCCCTACTGTTGATAGTTCAAATGTTTAACTAAGGTTCTCTATTTTCTAATTTTAGAAATCATAGAATTCACATTAACAATTTTGCATTTTATTGAGAAATAATTTGGTTTGAAGCGTCGCACACATACTTATCCGCGAAGCAGTATTGCGTAAGTCTGAGTTAAATGGCTCTTATATGGAAATAAAGTATCGCCTCTGCGCTGATTTAAGACTGCGCTTATATTTCCAGTCCACATTTTAGCGCTTAAATAAATACACGCTAAAAAGTACATCTTTGAAACAACAACTGTATAATTCTTTACTTGGTTTTCTTGATGTAGTTAAGCAAAAACAAATCAGGCACAGTGTTTACTTCGCACGTTTAGTAAACAAGTGTACACAACTGATGGAATTTAACCCGGTGACCTTGTTAAAGTTTGCCCGCGGTCGATTTCAATGTCTGATACTATTATCATCGCGAAATCGGTATTTCAGTATTTATGGACAAGGCAAGCCATTTGGATGGTCTCCTGGTTGGTATACATGTTTCAATGAACGACGATAAATGCCCACCTGGAAATTAAAGTTACAGAATATGTTATATAGAATTACGTAATAAAGTTAAATGATCGCCACGCTTAAAAGAGCGCTTATCAATAAGATAATCAAAGGTGGTTAAACTACTAATATTATAGGAGAGAGAGAGAGAGAGAGAGAGAGAGAGAGAGAGAGAGAGAGAGATTCCTCCAAACCATATCCTTAAAAAAGCTTGTAGGCTTTAATTGACGCTGGATTCAAGGGCCGATATTTTAATATTATTATGATTTCCGGCTTCTCATGATCGATTTTTCGCCTACGCTGATCTAAATCTAATTTAAAGTTAAGTAGCATTTGGAGTCCTACACATACAACAGCGCTTAACAGAAAAAGATAAAGGACCCACCCACCAAATCCTTTCCGAGCTTTATGATTTACATTAGAATCACAAAGGTATGACAAGACCAAATTATCAGCTCTTAATAGTTTATTCAAGAATTCACCTTATGAATAAGTCTATTAATAGATTTGTTTTACTTGGAAGCCGAGTAATTCTACATTCATGGTCCAGCTATTCGCATGTCTGGGTAAATATACCAAAAACAAAGAATGTCAATGGCTTCTGTATAATTAATGTTATCAGAGTACATAATTAAAGTGTGTATAGAGGACAATAGTGAAAAATGAGATCCAAGGGGCATTCAAAATTCAATTATCAACGACAGGCAACACCATCGCTCAAACAAATAACAGAACTACATAAACAAATACAATTTTGGTCCCTAACCTCTGACACTATAAAATGAATCTCAAATTTTCTCGATTGTGACTTGTTCTTGTATTCGAAAATGTGTGACACGACGGGTGCTACGCGTGGAGCAGGAGTTGCTTACCCTTCCGGAGCACCTGAACTCACCCCCGTTTTTTTAGTGGAGTTCTTTTTACACTCTTTTTAGCTTTAAGTGTATTTGTGTATTTCTGTTTGTAATTTTGTCTCCTGTTTTGTTTTGGCCACGATTTTGTCTGTTGTTGACTTATTCTATTTGGAATGTCCCTTGGTATCTTCTATTTCACTCATATTTCTACGAACACTAAACATTTATACATTATTATACCATATATATTTCTGTCATGATAATTCACAATCACAATCGGTTGCTTCAAATCTAAACAAATTCACTAAAATTTAAGAAGAACATAAAAACATTCCCAGGTTGATGGCACATTCAATTAAAAAGAATACAAATTTGTTTATCAAATGTATAACGTTTTGATGATTTATTTTTATGTGTAGGAATACTAGAATGTAAAAAGGTCTAGACTGCATTTTTACACCATTCTCCTCTTCTCCAAGTGTATTTATTTACAGTCACAGGTGGTAGGAACATATATTGTATGACGGGAGATAAGTAATCATCCCCTCCCTTGAGGATATGACAGAGAACTCTCAGTTTTCGGGCATAGATTTGGGGGGAAACGGATGGTGTTGATGATACAAAGGGGCATTCAAAAATGCAAAAATCAAATAAAAAGAAGGAAAAGAAAACAGACATAGCCATGGCCTAATGAGGAGACAATAACACAAACAGTAATCAGCACAACAAGGCGTATAAGACAAAAAATAGAGTAACACGAATCCAGCTAAAATCCGGGGATGAGATCAGGAGTTCAATGGGCGGGGAGCTCCTCATCAAGTTCGGGTCATATCCAATGAGTTTGCTGAAATCTGCCTAATCTGACAGAGATTCTTATGTCATACCCTCAAGGTAGGATACGATTCTAATAACCTCTTTCAAAGAAGAAGACAGTTAGCACAGTGTCTGGCTCTGTTGCTTAAAGAAAGCACAATCTCGCTGTATGATCTTTCTTTCCTGGCATACGACTTTTCTCAACGCTTCAAAACTCTCATAATTTTGACATAAATACTCAGCCTTCAAAAGAATTCGATGTATCAGATAAAATGTATCAGTCATGGCAAATGATTTATGCACCTTTACTATCCCTGGAGGGAAGTAGATATAAACGCATGAAATGTTCTTTAAAGTAATCGGATGAATACTGGTTGTGGTCCGTTTTAAATTTACCCTGTCTTGCCATAGTTCTGTTCAAGAAAGATAACTTTTTTGAATTCTTTCAGTTTTGAATCGCCCGCGGCCAATCAGAAATAAATCGGATGCCAAATGTGTCGTCAATACAGTACCTTAAGAAAATGAAAAAATTCAAAGGATAAAACAAAATTACGCCATAAAAAGTGATGAGTGGAGAGGACTTCTGTAAGTCTTCCGGTTGTTTATTTTTTGCCTGAAATTTTGCCAGTCAAATGACAAAGTTAAACGATCGATGAGGAGTCGTCGTGCACCTGACTGTGAGTTTTTGCCTTCGGATCGAATCCGCGCCTCCTTACAGTTGGATGTTTCTGTTCCCCGATGTGACAGTATAAACCGAAGTCCGGTATCGCAGTAGTTGTTAGCATGTTAAAGAAGCCTCCCTTCTCTACGGCCAAAAGTGCCGAGCATTGACAAAATTTGTCAAACTTCGCCGAAATACTACGATGTCCTTAAATAAGTATGAGATTCTTCAGTGAGACGCTAAGATAAGATAAAATATAACCAACAAGATGGGTGAATGGAGAAAATTCTCTTTCAGCTGTACCCGATTGATGATCACCAGCCTTTAATTCTTCCTGGTCGTATAACCGATTTGATTCAACGGACAGGGGATTAAAGTAATAACTTTAAGCAATTTTGTTTAGGTGTAAAGCTGTGTATCAGTACTGAAATTATTGTCGTATTTTTATCAATCCAAGAAGAGCCTACATCCTATCATAGAAAAATGGTTGGAAAGACATATAAGTTAAGATAGAATATTATGTAGTTGGTATAAAGATGTGACAGAAAACATAGGACAAAGAGGTAGATACAATGGTAATGTTCATGCAAATTTATTTACAGTATATCATAGAAAAATGGTTAGAAATACAATTAAATTAACATTAAACATTATGGACTTAGCATAAAGATGTGATAGAAAAAATAAGACAGAGAGACAGATTCAATGGAACATGTCATACTTAATCATTTTCAGCATATAATNNTAATTACGCGAGATCACTTACTCGCGAAAATAAAGTTCTCGCTAAATATTCTTATTTTAGAATTACATGCTCCATACAACATAACATTTATATTTAACATACACACACACGAAAATATATTGTCGCGTAAATTGCATGGCAGCGGTTCGCCAAAATAAGGTTCCGCGAAAATTGCTGGATCTGCAGTACCACTGAAGTCTTATGTGAATGTTTCATTGCAGGACAATAATAAACCAATGACGTTTTGATATGCTTTGACATTTGAATATCTTATCAAGAAAATTAAAGAATTATCCACGACTTCTTAGAAATGTTATCAAGATTAATTTCACGTACTTAGTGTTATCTGCTTTACTGAATCATTGAATCGGAAAACTACAAGGCTTATGTAGCTTTATGCTTCCCAAAAGTGTTTTTTTTTCTCTCAAAATTACCTGATGTGAGAGACCGCCTGTCAAATGTGCCTATAGTTGCATTTTGCCATTCCCATGTACAGTCTCCTTATAACAGGATACAGTTAAAGTAGTAAAACACGATACCTAAAAACTATCGAGGCCGAATTGTTAGAGCATTGCGTTTAAAACCACTAAGTCTCTCAACTCTAGTCAGCGAGGTTTCATGCCAAGCTGGAACATAAGTTGGTCATGTGAGAATGTTAACCAGTTTACATGCGGATGACCGATGGGCTCTTCCCGGGAACATTTTTACCCGGATTCTCTCCTCCACCAGAAAAAAGTGACCCCAACAATAAGACTGAAATATTGCCGGGTGTGGCGTAAAGGAAAAACTTCAAAAGGCTTACGTAATTTAGGTTATCGTAAATAATATTTTCATTAGAGCCATGAAGTCACTACACGATGTATTGCAAGGCCACAATGTTTGGCAAAATCCTTTTAAACGAACTGGTTAAACTTCCTTAAGACAGCTCAATTTACAGGAACGGATAAAACTTTATAAAAAAAATTCTCGATATTTCTAGCAACTTACTTGGAATTCGCAGTAATTGCAATTTCCAGTTCATAATTTGGAACGGAAAAAAATTCCCTTCGTTCGGTACATTTCAGATATTTTTTGCTTTTATAACAATCTTAACTGTTTGTTCTTGCATATTTGACACACGTAATATATATAAATATTACTTATTACTTATTACTTATTATTATTATTACCTATTATTTACTTATTTATTAAATGCAGGACATGAAATTCATAGACGAGGACTCCAAGTGCAAGTTGTCTCCCCTGTAGAGGACGTCACGTACGCCAATGGAGATATTAGTGGTAGAGATGAGGAAATGCAAGAAGAATGGGAAAACCAGGTAAATTAACCATATTGATTTGACTTTGTCTAGCAGCTTTTTTTTATTTTGTGGTATTCTGGTTACAGTTGTTTTCTCAATCCCAGTATGAGTTGATTTAGCAAGAGTCAAATCTACTATAAACCCCTTGTTACATATTGCAGAACGTGACGGATCATTCCTATAAGGATTCCCTTCAATGCTTTCTCTTTCACGCAAACATATCAATTTCAATTTCTATTTATAAGTTAAATACTAAAATGGTCATCAAGGTAGACTACGTGAAGCTTGCAATCTATAACCTTGTTATTACACATTAAATGTCGATAATTAACTTTCTTGTGTTCAAATCATAAACTGACGAAAAGAGAGGGAGCGATTACGTCTGACATGTTTTTTACAAGTATTCCCTTCGCATGAATCAACGTGAGATGTTAATGGCTCATTTAACTTGATAAAGAAGATGAAGGAAAGAAAAAAAACACCAAAAACCTACTTATATCAAACAACCATTGAACTAATTAGATAAAATGTCGAAATATTCTTGCTAAACTGCAAATTCTAAGACTATGACAAAGGTCAAATACCCCTAATCTCTACAAAGAAGGAGTAAAAAAAAGATGTCTCTCATGAAAAAAATGATATCGCGATGCATTGCATCAAGTTATCTTGAAGGAACACAGTATTACGCCATGACTCAACACTAGACCACTCGTCCTCAGGCGTAAGATTTTGGACTCAGTGCATGACAGAGACTTTTGGTATTTCCTGTCTTTCAGATGAGAGAATAAAAAGGAAAAAGAAGTCTCGTGTCTAGGTAGGTTTCGGAAAATAATTCCCTCGTCCAACAATACTCATTGGTCATAGGTGCGAGTATGTACCAATATTTGAAAGATTTTTCGGGATTTTGTTACGTATTCATAATTATAAGTGAGGGTTTTTTAACTGATCGTCACAACACAGAATATCAATACGTTTATAAATCAGAACCCAACGATATCTTTAAGAGAAATTTAAAATGAATAAAAAAAATTAAATTTTAAGGTAGGGAAAATTAAAAGATACAATGACTGTGTCCAGTTGTCCTAAAAATGTTGATATTTCGAACATAATCAACTTCTAGTTAAACGTTTAATATTTTCTCGCGACATCCTTCTGCACATCTTGTTACAACTTTTTTTTCACTCAGTTCAATGTGCGACCTACAGGCTACATTATTACTCAAGCCAGCACTCGGATGTCTTTCGGTCATATGGATACCCCAGGATACGCCAGAGTATGACAGATAAGGCCTGTGCCCGGCACTTGTTTCCATTGATATATAAAGGTTCTTTGACATACCAACATTTACCGTGAAATGAGACTTAAGGGTTACCATGAGCCTTTTTTTAAGAGAACTGACAAGGTATCGGGGAATCCCCTGTCACGGCAATATAATAACTTATGTAAATAATCAAAATATGACGTCATTAAAAAAACAGGGAATCGGGAATCCCCTGTCAGTTTTTATTTTCACCGACCAATGAAATCACCGAAATATGGTGCATAAGAAATCGATTTTGCCTTTCTCGTCCTAAGAACAGAAAAAAACGATGACAGAATCGCAGCTTGAATTGCAGTATCAGAAGGCGACTTGGCTTAATACGGAGCATCGAGCGCCTTCTACGCAAATCGGGAAAGTGCTGAGTAAAATACAATAACATAAAGTATGTTGTATATCTTTGTCAATATGTAGAACAGATACTTTTGTAGAAAAAAAATCGCAATTAATTAGAGAAATCTGAATATAGTAACTAGAGAACAAACTGTAACCAATAATTATTGTTGGCATTTGAGAAATGACAACCATTTCGCACTAGTAGCAATTGCAAAAAAAAACTAAACATTGATTAGTTACAATAAATGAAGTATTGGTCAATAAAAAAGGCGATTGCAGCATCCACAAGACT
>JACSZP010010477.1:3523-14724 GCA_016161895.1 Pinna nobilis
TATATATCTCAAACTATGATTGATATTTTACCTACAGGAAAGGTGTGAATAAATTGTTGCCCCAAAACACAAAACTTTGAAGATCTGGGAGTTGTGTTTGGTTGAAATTGGATTTAGTTTTAAAACACCCCAGTCAAGATTCTTCATTACTATGGAAATAAAGTGCAAGTGAAGGGCTTCACACTTTGGCTTATGCTCAGCACTTTGGCTTACTCAGCAGTGAGGGAACTATAGAATGCTGACAATAACTGTGACAGGGGACATCAGATTTTAGTGTTCGTTCAAATGACTGAAAATCTTTGTGACTTTCAATTGACCAATGATAAGGATGGAGGATTGGTGTAACAATAATGAGCCATTTGACTTGTATATTTAGGAATATACAACAGTGACTAACAATGTTTTCCTTTTGGTACTCACAATAAGAATTTTAAAGCAAAATAATGTAGATAAAAAACAAATTCCCTTGAACAACTTCAACACCTTAAAAGTAATTTAAAGATTTCTTATCTTTATACAAAAAACATTTTTATGACATTTCTCTGTATGAATCAAATTGTTCTGTTGACTATATAAAAGACTAACTATTATATACAAATATAACAATATTAAACTGATTTTAAAATTAGTTTTTCTTTTAAAAATGATTTCTTTTTAAATTAACAAGGCCTAATTGATAGAAAACCTCTAGTATAGTATAGGCTCCCCGAACTGAAATTTATGATGAGGACATGGTAAAAAATACAAATTACACATGCGAGGTGAAATAATACACCTTCCTTTTGACTTATGATACTTTCCCTACGATGCAATTCATGATACATCTGATTCAAAGTCTGTTGGAAATTGATACATAATTATAACAATATCAATCCTGCTGTTTGCTATTGGCTTGACATAATAACGAGAAATGTCTATTTCAGACATTTTCAAGTCATTTTGATTGGACAGCCAAAAGTACACTTGACCAAGTTTACACAACCTGACAACTAGTACATCAAAACTCTTTCAGTATCTTGCTTAAATAGGTGAAGCAATGTATTTTCAATGAGTACCAAATTGCAAGTAACATGGAAAGTTTAAACTGTGAAGAAAAATCACATAAATAATCATGCTATATGTCATATTGCATCGTGCATAAGATACAATTTTACCATAATTCTATCTCCGTGTAAAAGAATCTTGAAAATTGAACAACTTATTTCTTCATGTATGGACTTTAAAAAGAATAAATAAAATTGAGGCTTTGAATTCCGTTCCTAGTTCTGTTTTCTTCAGACAAGATATAAAGACAAAAGCAAAAGCAGATATTGCAGTTAAGATGTGATGCATGAATAAGAAGGATAAAAACACAGTGTAACAGAGCTTGCCCTCAATCACCTCTTTTTACAGTGATATACAAGTCTTCTGAACATGTCCACTTAACCCTTTCAACACCAAAGACCAAAATGGACTGGTCCAAGACATAGAAAAGAGTATAACATTTTGATGCTTGGGGTTGAAAGAATTAAGCAGAATGGGCTGCAACTGAAATTGAATTTCATCTTTAAACATGAATAAATCATCCATCTAAGTAGGGCTGTTATCACTTGCAATAAATTGCGATACTGAAAACTTCCCGCAATATTGTGAAATTATTTAAGCATCAAGGTATTGCCCAACTTGTTGTTTAGTTTCTGGTCCAGCACTTCATGTGATGTTATGATATTACTTCAGATGAGGTGGACCAGCTCATATTCTTTATAAAAAACTTTCAACTGCCAAAAGAAATTGAGCTGTATTATGACTTTTCTTCTGTATTAACAGTTTTATATTTACATTATATGTTTGTCTTACTAAGGGGATGTTATACCTGTTATAAACAACAAACAAACTCAGTTTTATCACGGATGCGTAATAAGAATACCGGGTACTACCACACTTTGGAATATCTGATTATCACAAAAGTATTGTGACAAGCTGACTCGCTGTAAATAATTCAACTGTTCTCTGATTTCTTGATACATGCCTTTGTTCATAAATATATGGCACAATGCTGTACTACAGGTAACCACTGTAACTAATGGCAAAATTTATAAAAGAGAGATTTGAATCACAAATATTTTCAGTGTTTAGACAGTTTCAGTATGGTGCTCAGCAGACAGAAAAAAGAGAAATAACAACAACAGAATAAAATCATACAATCAAATAAAATTATTCAGAAATTTTAATATGCAAATGTTATAAATCTGAGGAAATAACTCACAATTTTCACAAGTTTCTTTAAAATAGACTTGTGAAAATGATACAATAATGAATCAATGGTAATGCTAGTTCATAATTTGGTAAAAAGCAGAGACAAGACCTAAGAATTATGGTACTGTTTAGGCCACAACAATATGTTTAACCACTTCATTGCATATCAGTGATATGAGGTATACAAATGCCATGACTAATCTTTCAATGAATCCGTCTGACCAATATATTTGTCATTGAATCGTGCAAAACCTGATCTTGTGATACACACAATATGTATGGAGCAATATCTTACTGACAACTGAAATCTTGAAATGTAATTGGTTATCTTTGATCACGTGAAAACAGTGGATATTCAATACTGCTCTGCCATTTTCTAATATGGGGTTGTTGGGTGTTTATATGGGGTTGATGCAAGAGTTATCTCCCGTTATTGGCACAGTTTCTCAGTTGGAACGAGAGCAGACGCCGGTTTTCCAACACATCCAATGCGAACATTTCTAATAAAAGGATAAAATAGAATGCCGGAAATAAACTGTAAGCAATCCTTAAGTCTGCTACTGTATTTCCCAAGTACAAATGTACTTGCAGGGAAAAAAAGCAGGACAATTGCTTTGAAGGTAGGCATATGATGAAGTCCAACTTAATGATCAGCTGGGCCACCTTCGAGGGGGCGAGCGGTACAGGGCGTTTTCGTTTGAAATTTATCTAATATGGTATAAGAGAACATTTTCGTTTGAAATTTATCTAATATGGTATAAGAGAACGATAGTCAGTAAGGTATACATGGTGTACAGTTGACCTAATATGATATATACATGGTTAATAAATTCCATATGGGGCAAGAGCGAAGGATATAGAATTTACTAACCATTTATATATTGTATTAGGTCAACTACACACCATGTAACTAATATTATTCATTTACTAATTGTTTCAAAGCTATAAAACAAAACTCGTTGTTTAACCTAAGGAACAATATGTGACAACATATTTTTGCACAGGCACATAGTAACCTTAATAATGACCATCATAAAAGGATTGTTACGTCATAATACACACTGAAGTGGTTAAACCTTAGCAATACTCATTACAGTGGAAAATGTTTTGAAAGACCACAAAGTCTGTTCTGGTTATACAGTCCTTCAAGATGAACCTTCACTATTGAAAGTTTCATGAAAAAATATAGGGTAGATTCTTATTGGCCTAGTTATTAGGCCAATGTCTGTTATATTGGCCTGAGGCAAAGTCAAAGGCTATGAACAAACCTTGGCCTAATAACTAGGCTTATATGAAACTACCTGGTTAATGACACTTTTATTAATTAACAGTATTAATTAACATTGGTGGATTGAGCAAATCTATCAGACTAACATTTGATCTCACTTCTAAACTAAGCCTAGCCTACATTCCAGTTGAGTGTCGTCTGATCTGTTTGTGTAGTTTTGCATCGGACTCCCTTGGACGTGTTTCCCCTAGTTATTAATTTCCGAAACGTTTTGAGTAGCAAATGTACCACAGTTTGGCGTGTTTTCCATATTGGCCGAGATTTTCTCATATTGGCAGACTTTTTCCTTATTGACCAAGTTTTCACATATTGGCAGACTTTTGTACTTGTATTGGTTAGGCAGCTAAACCCATACAAATGTTATATAGACAGCATTAATTAAAAATATCAATCATTTGATTTGTTTGAGAGTATTTTCACAAGACAGTTGTTTTCTTCTGATAGTGGTACATTAAGAAAGTGATCTCTCAAGACAGGTGGTATCCTCTGACAATTGTCTCTGAGGACATGAGGTCTCCTCTGATATTGATCTTTAAAGACAGGAGTTCTTTAATGATGGTGGTCTCTCAAGACAGTTTTTTATTGTACAGTATACAAATATTACATTCATGAAAGGGTGATATTGCATATTTTCATCCCGAGGACAACAATGCTTCCTCGGGATGAAAATATGCAATATCACCCTCTTATGAATGTAATATTTATTTTATTATACCGAGTGTCATATTTGTAACTTTGTTTTCCATTATACCATCCCTTATTTCACAATTTGCTCACTTGACATTCATCTGGAACAAACGTTTTGCATATACTACTGTGTTGATGTACTACATTATTGCCACACTTCTGATGGCATATAATATGCGCATTTGAACGTCGGCGCAAGTGAAATTTTTGGAATATCACCCTGGCTTGAGAGAGCACTATTTCTGTCATGGAAATGTGGCTTATAAGGCAGGTGGTCTCTCATGACAGGTTTTTTACATAAGATTATTTAAAAAAATGTTTTCTAACAAGTGGTCTCCCAAGACAGGTGGTCTCTCAGGGCAGTGGTCTCTCAAGACAGGTGGTCTCTCTGGGCAGTGGTCTCTCAAGACAGGTTCCACTGTACCAGAATAATGCAAAATACATAAACCTATTTCAGGCTCCTCTTCACAAAGTTATATTCTCACTCTCTGTTGTCTTTGGTGGTCAATAAATGAACTTTTGGGGATATTCAAGGGTAGAACTTAACAAGTTCACCATCCTTTGAGTATGAATGTGTCTGTATCTAAGATTTCTCATTGCTATGTTTCCTGTATCAACACACTTGTTGCAACGTTTATATCATTATTGGAAATCTGTAAAGCTCTTCGCACTCTGTCGGCACCAAAGCCCATGTCTACTAGCTGTTGTACCTGAATAAGAAAGATCAAAGTCACTGAATTTATGATATATACACTTAAAAGTACAGTAGAGTCAGTCTATAATGAATCAGCTTAAAGTGAATTCAGTGCTATAAGGAAGTGGAATAAAATTCCCAAAAAGAATTACTTTATCTATATGTGTGTTCAATTTTGATGCTTAAAACAAAAGATGTCTATAACAAAGCCAAAATTCAACCCCCTTTGACTTTGTTATAGACAATTCCACTGTATGTTTTGAAATATTGTTTATCTCCACCAAAGAAATATACAATTTAAGTATATTTCTGTGCAGTGTAGAGGACCATATGGTAAGCATTGTGAATGTAATAAGCCAGAAAGTTTATAAGTGATTTTTATGCCCCTCCAAAACTTTTGGGGGAGCATGTAGTTGCTGCTTTGTCTGTACGTCAAGAGTAATATCTCCTAAAACCATCAATGAAATTAGATCACCTTAAAAATACAATCCCCATTCTGTATTTCCTTGCTCCATGGTCAAAGCTCAAAGCCCTTCTAGATTTATGACTTGAAAATTTATTTTCCTAAATCTCCTTTCAGTATTATGTGACCTGGATTATACTTCACATAAATGTTACTTATGACATACAGGTGTGCACCTACATGTATGTTGAAGGAGGGTCAAGATCATTCTCAAATTTTGACTGAAAAGCTTATTTTCCCTATATCTTCTTCCAGTATTGAGTATATTTCATACAGATGTTACCAGAGTCTAAGGAGATTGCACTGACCTTGAAATAAGGTGAAAGGTCTAGAGCAATCTGGATTTTTCACTTAAAATCTTAGTCCATGTGTTCTTCGAATACTGGGTACTAGTTATGAATAAGATGATACTTCAAACACTTGTTGATCAAGACTAGAGAATGCAGCTCATACTTTCTCAAGGTAAAAGTTCAGATGTCAAAAATCACTATGTACAGTGGAACCTCCTTATTAAGACTACCTAAGTGACTGGCTAAAATTAGTCTGATTGGTGAGGTGGTGCCCTAAGTACAGTAGAACCTCACTATTAAGACCACCTAAGTGGCTGGCTAATATTGGTCTGATTGGTGAGGTGTTGTCCTAAGTACAGTGGAACCTCACTATTAAGACCACCTAAGTGACTGGCTAAAATTGGTCTGATTACTGAGGTAGTGTCCTAAGTTCATGTATTTGTAATTTAAAGTCTAATTTTGCTCATGTTAACATCCAGCATTGGCTGTCCTTGGAAATTACTCAAATGGAGGTTACCCATAACCTACAGGCTTGCAATGACCTTAAGCTAAGTAAACAGGTCAAAGTCATTATGAATAGGTGAGTTGCTATCTTATGTTGTACATATTTCCTGTGAGTATCAAGTGATTTAGTTCATACTTCATACAACTGTTTTCAGTGGGTACAGAATATGTACTGACAGTATATCAAATGGACTTCACCTTGTTCTTGTACCTGTACACATTAAATAGGTTACTCACCTTTTCTTCTGACACACCTGAATTTGCTGATCCACCATTTTCTACCGATGACAAAACAAAAATAAACGTAGATTCTAAGCAATCTGTTATAGTTTGTACATACAGTCAAAAATCTATTTTTCACCAATAAATAAAATACTAAAAAAATTCATCAAATACAATGGATTTTTTGTCAAAGAAAATAACTCCATTTGACCGCTGGTGATCCATTTAGAAACTTTCAAACTTCCTCACATAATTAGACCGGCTGCCTACTGGATTAGAACCAGTGGTGAGAAATGTAGTAATTCAAATGTCCTTGATTGATATTTTTAGGATTTCATTAAATACAAGTAAACTTGTAGATCTTTAAATTCTTCACGCCTATCTATACTAAATTCATTAAAA
This sequence comes from Pinna nobilis, assembly GCA_016161895.1. Lineage (NCBI taxonomy): Eukaryota > Metazoa > Mollusca > Bivalvia > Pterioida > Pinnidae > Pinna > Pinna nobilis. The sequence continues at coordinate 10,309 of JACSZP010010477.1, forward strand.
TTCCTTTTATTCCATTTTTTCATTTCAACAGTTCCAAAGAATTAGTAAATACAGCAGTCCTTACATGACAAAAAAGTTCACATGGAATTTTTTTTTCAACAGATTCTGCTTTTCAGAACATCTTAATCAAACAACTATCACAAAGTCAAATCTCAAAGTCATTAGGTCAAAAGTCTTGGTATCAAAATGAAGTACTTAATATGGTGAAGGTATGTATGAAATATGCAAATCTTATCTCGAATAATGCAAGACAATTCTGCTTTCAGAACTTCTTAACCAGACAGACAGACAAAAAGAAAAAAAGTCGGAGACATACAGACAGACAGGATGATTCGTACATATCCCAAAAACTTTGTTTACGGGAAATGTAAACAAGCTCACTGGAGCTGATATTCATGGAGGTTTCTAAGTTAGTAATATCAGACAGGTGCTCACCATTGTCCTCTAATTCTCTGTACTCTGGACCATTTCCTGGATTAAGATTTGCAGCGCCAAATATTCCTGGCCCATTTGCAAAATTCTAGAATGAATGAAAACCTGTGTTAATCATTTAATGTCAAAGGTCAGAATATAAATGTTTGGCTACATGTGGATTACAATGGTGTGGGTTGCTCATTCTATGAAATGACCGCTTGTAACAAGTGCAAAAGAAAATGACAAGTGATATGATTAGGAATGTTGCTCTGGAGTTTTCTGCTATGTCTTACTGATATATCTAAAATCAAAGGTGTGACCTTGAAATCAATTTCATAAAAAGTGTGGGAATTATGACCATGATATTCTATATTTGCATAAAAACAGGTACAATAGATTATGATCTACTGTATACAGGGTCATTTTCGTCTGAATGCTCTTGTAAACAGTTTCGCCCTGTTTTAAATTCCCCCAGTCTAGTCATAATTCTATTTGATAAATATACCATTTCAAATTCGCCCAGTTTTTAATTCGCCCACTGGCAATGGGGGCGAAAGGGGCAAAAATAAAATGGAGGCAAAATTTCCCTGTATACAGTATCCACTTTGTATGATATCATGAATCAAGGAACAATGAAAGTCTGCTGACCACAGGTAAAATGTCGGTATGATGATGGGCCTATAGAACTTATGAATGAAAAGAATGGCCACTCCTTTTCTCTCAAACACACAAACCAAATACCTGACATTACTGAAGGATTCCATCATAACTGACAATATTTATCTAATAAAAGATTAATGACATGATCATACCCTTGGCTGCCCAAATGTTGGTTGCCGTAGTGACTGCCATATGGCCTGTTGTTCCAGCTGGTCTAAGTGTTCTTGTCTCTGTAATTCTATTGTTGCTCCCATAGGAAGTGACATGTTCTTGGGTTCTGGTGACTCTACTAGTCTTCCAAAAATGCTGTAACTAATCCTTGCCAGGAAATCAGGTATCTTGATCAAATTTTGAACTTTTAGAAAATTATGCTTCCATAAAATGCCAGACATCTGTAAAATCAAGAAAACAGACAAACCACTCTATTAAACATATGGCAGTTCAGAAATTAAAAAAGTTTCTATCTTAGATCTATCAAATTTGTTTCTTTTTGAAAGAGGAAATGTTAAGATAACAAAATAATTAAAAAGAGACCGACCTTGTCCCATAAACTAATTTTTCAAATTTTGTTAAGATATCCCTTTTCAAATTTTACCTATACAGAAGAATAAAAACTTTGACACTCCTAATATAGATGACTGTAACACGCAAGCATAGTTTCATCCCTTTTCTTTAAATAGTTAAGAAGTTATGAGGTAGACACAAGTGTATATTGAATGAACCAGCAGACATGGGGAGGGATGCACAAATATTCAAATAAACAGAATACAGAATGATTGGTCACCATGGGGTACCCACTACTTCAGTGGCAGAACCCTTATAAGTTGGTAGGATGTATTGTTGTTTAACATCCCTCTCCAGAATCTGTCGCTTACATAGAGATGTCACAGTGTGCCAGTGAAGGCGACAGACTTTGCCTATGCTCAGAACTTATGGCTGTAGAGCAGGGAGGGTTCCTTAATATACCGACATCTAATGTGGTGCAGGACCTCAGTTTTTACTCTCATCGAAAGACAGGGACAACTGCCACAGTATGGCTTGGATTTGAACCCACAACCTCTAATTCAGAAGGTGAACTCCCTAACCAAATGGCAGCCCCAACCTCATAGGTACATGTAGCATATGAAGGACAGACAGGAACTCCTACTGCTCTGTGTTCTTGTGTTATATGTCTAGGTGCCTTTTGCTCTTGCAATCGGATAAGTAATTCCTGATGCATAACTTAATACCATGAGCAAAAGCAAAAAACATTAAGAATGGAAGACAAATAAGAGCATATTTGTTGCTTGTATAAATTCATTTCATTGAATTAATTGTTAAAACAAGTTTCTATCAGCATGATAGAAGCAATGGTATTTGTAGTAATCAGTTCATATACAGTAAAACTCCGATGAGTCGAACTTCAATGACTCAAATTTCTCGACATGTCAAACTTTTCTCAAAGTCCCAAATTATATCCTGAAATAATCCTATTAAAATACTACTCATGACTCGAAGTTTTATGAGTCGAATTTCTCGTTGTCTCGAATAAATTTTTTGACACTTTCAATAAAAACAACGGAAATCATTACAAATAAGTCAAACTTAAAAATTTGCCTTAACAATAATCTGCGCAATGGCATTTTCAGACTTATTTTGCTAATAATTACTGTATTGACGACCGGCTAGCCTACAGACTCTGTATACGGAAATAAAGTTTCATATTCATTTTAATACGTACATGTGAGGAAAGGGGGGTTTCAATGTATACCACTGGAAATAAAGTCATGATAGAATCAATAACTTCTATACATTCATGAAGTCGAAGTCCCAATGTCTCAAACTTTTTCCAATGGTCCCTTGAAGTTCGACTTATCAAAGTTTTACTGTAGATATTTATTCTGAACACAGGGTTTTTTTCCCCTGTGCTAAATTTGCCCTAAAGTACTTACAAACAGTTTTGACCTGTTTTAAATTCATCCACTTTTGTCATACTTCTCTTTAATTAGTATACCATTTTGAATTTGCCCAGTATTGAATTTTTCCGCTGACAATGATAGCAAAAGGGGCAAAAAGTAAAACAGGGTAAAAATTGACCTGTATACAATAGTTATACTTACAATGCCACATATTGCAACTAATAAAGATTCTAAAGAACCACTGGCAATCTACAAAAAAGAAGTATATGTAAGGTATGTATTACCCCTTTTTGAGGCACAGCTATGTACAATGACATTATTCTTTAGGAAGAATGAAATAACGTCATATATAATGTAACATTGTATATACTGTAAATCCAGTTTTATTTGTGACTGAGAATTTTGTTTTCATGTTATTGTGCATGAGAACTTACTCGCAAAAATAAAGTTATCGTTAAATATACTAACCTGACATCAACATGTGCCATACAACATAAACTATTGACTTAACATGCACACCTGCATAAATACAGTGTCGTGAACAATTGCATAGCTAGACAACTTAAATGCTGCCATGCCCAAACGGACATGCAACATATACAGTCAACTCCGCAAATAATGAGATCGCCTGTAAAGAGGTATTGGTTGTTACGAGAAGATTTTTGTTCCCGATGCATTTTCAATGTATTACTAAGTGATTTCAAATAACGAAGATCAGCTATAATGAGATAAAAATCTTGGTTACTTCAACTTCGTTATATGTGGAGTTGACTGTATGTTGTTTTGCCTGCAAAAATCATCATTTGATATTACAAGCTTTGGATAGATAAATTCCACAGAGGAAACACTTGTTGACAAAGTCTAGAACATCGCTGAGTTCTTGACCAAGAATCTTGGTCCCAAGGTGGAATTTCACTACATGTATATCGTACAAGTTTATAATGAATGATTATTTTTTTGCAAATAACTCAATGGAAAAAACGATGTGTCTGATATATCATGAAGTGTTTTTTGTCTCAGCTGGTAGACAGCAAGCGTGATAATAGAGGAACTTTAATAGAATGATGTCATACATTAGGATTATGATATTACTCAGGTGTTATACAAACTATTGTAACCTCACTCACAGGTTAAGACAGAAAAACCTCTCACTTTTTACACTTGCAGACTTTGTGAGAGAGAAAAATCAATATACAATAAATTTGGTACATAATATCACTTATCTAATAATTTCCTATAGAACTAAATGTGTAGGACTGACAAGGACATTTTTGCCTACAGAAAAGTTCAGAGAGTGATTCCCATGCAATTATTAAAAACAAAGGGGCATAACTCTGCCAAAAATGTTTTGAAACCCCATCAATCATCAGGAATTAATGGAAAGATTATTCTTTAAAATGAGAAATAGTATACACAGTGGCTAGCAGATGTGATGTAAAAATCA
>JACSZP010010478.1:0-17444 GCA_016161895.1 Pinna nobilis
TTCTCGAGAAAAACTAGCATTAACTCATCAATATGATTTTGGCGCAGTTAAATCCTTGTTTTTCTCAGTTAAAACGAGACCTTTCCATGTTTATGCTGCAATGACGTTAATAAATGTATCTTTCAACGTTCTTGTAAGTCTCATGACCGTCTTGTAGATTGTCGAAATGGACACATAAAATAGACTGGAAATCTCCCCCATTAATCATTATATATCACAACTTCTACGCATGTGCGAGATGTTTATTTCACAATCAGCGGGTGCAAGAACGAAAATACGTCAGTAATACAAAGATGTTAAAACAATCCAGTTAAATCGGAAAAAAACATAATGGGACAAATTTTATTATTATACATGTACTTCTGGTATATATCCCTACATCTGGTTAGTCAAAAACGCATAATGTGATCGAAAACGTTCTTTATGTTGCACTCAAACATATAAGCCACCCTCCAGGTCGGTATACGTTACCCCCTCGCGGCCTCACTGTTCTGCTTCGTCAATAATGTGAACCCACAGAAGAGAAATACAAGTACTTTAGAATGACAAGAGAAGTACAAAGCGTGTAATTGCCGGGACTGCTTATTCCTTTGGACAATTCCAGCTCAAAACAGAACAATCTAAGGATTTATCATGAGGTTTGATCATGAAACTTTTAACAAGAGGCTCAGGAATTTCTTATTCCTCTTGAGTGCATTTGAATAAACAAAAATAAAATTGACATTATATTAATTTCATCATCTTTGTCATAATAAAACAATTGTTGTCTTTGTTTTGGGTTGACACGATATCTGTCCACCCTCGAAACGTTATTTCACCTTGAGGCATAGCTCTCCCGTGACATAACATCTCTCCTGTAAAATATATGCAATTCAACGAAAAACAATGACGATAATGGCATACATTTGAGAAATAAAACTAACAATCAGAAATGAATGAAAAGCGATCCAGAGGTCAACTTCATCTTGACTTCTTATACTGAACTGCGATTTTGTCTGGTTACTCCTCAACTTGTGCCTTCTGGGGTCTGAGGCTTTTAGCCATACATTATAGAAATACTTATTCGTGGTTATCGCCGAATTTCGCCGTGCCAACCCAGATAGCCACTTACATTAATTTACCATTACCCCAAGACTAGAATCTGGAAGGTACATGTACCTGCTAAATATAGCCATAATTTACCATCACCCCAAGACTAAATCGACAAGGTACATGTACCTGCTAACGATAGCCATAAATATGGCACAACAAAGGTGTTGACACCCATTGCAAAGCAAAAATAACACTGAAAATGGGGGCATACGTGGCCGAATGGTTAGAGCATTGCGCTATAAAACACTCAGTCGGGGCCTCCGTTGTCGAGTAGTTATCGTGTTCGATTTCGAATCCGCACAGCGCCACTCCTTGGTTGGCTGTCCCTGTCTTTCGGATGAGACAGCAAATACCGAAGTCCTATGTCACAGTAGGTGTTGGCACGTTAAAGAACCCTCCCTGCTCTACGGCCACGATTGCCGAACATAAGCAAAATTTGTCACCCTTCACCGGCACATTGTAACGTCTCCGTACGAGTGAAATATTCTTGAGTGGGACGTGAAACAACAATACAACCAACCATTGAATACTCAGTCTCTCAACTCTTGTCAGCTCGCGTCCAAGCCTCGCGGGAACCTAAACTGATTATGTGAGAGGGTTTCCCAGTTTCCTTGCAGATTGCTAGTGGTCTCTCCCGGGCTACATTTGTAACCGGGCTCTCTCCACCACCACTACAAACTTCACATGACTGAAACATTGTCGAGTGTAGCATAAGCAATAAACAATAAAAAAAACAAACAAACAAACTGACACTGAAAATAATTATTTAGTCCTAAAGTCATTCCACCTAAAATGACTCTCAACATGAGATAGTCTACTGTTACGTGCGTACACAAATTCAAGGCCTTCAACGCAAGGAGTCAAATAGTAACGAAATCTTATTCACAGTTGGGGCCTCCGTTGCCGAGTGGTTAGCGTGTTCGACTGCGAATCGGAAGACCCGGGTTCGAGCCGCGTAAGCGCCACTCCGCGTTGGCCGTCCCTGTCTTTCGGATGAGACAGTAAAAACCGAGGCCCCGTGTCACAGTAGGTGTTGGCACGTTAAAGAACCCTCCCTGCTCTACGGCCAGCAGTGCCGAGCATAGGCAAAATTGTAGCCCTTCACCGGCACACGGTGACGTCTCCATATGAGTGAAATATTCTTGAGTGGGGCGTTAAACAACAACAAAACAAAAAAAAATATATATATATATTCACAGTTTTTTTCAAATAGTCGCGTTAGATTCTGTAACTGAAATCACAGAGTAAAAACAAAACACAGTAGGCATCTGTTTCAGGAGATGCTGGATTGGAACAAATTTCAAAGATAGCTGCCTCGTTGACTTAATGTATAAGTCTGTTTCCTAAGAGAGCTTGAGTATATTGTGCAATACATTTGATACACTTAATTGAGGAAGCAAGAGTTATCGCGCTTGCAATACAATTAAAAGCATTTATCAAAATATGATGATGTTGATGTTGTTGTATTTTTGTTAACTGTTCCACTCAAGAATATTTCACTCATGTGGCGACGTCACCGTGTGCTAGTGACGGGCGAAAAATTTGACCTTTGCTAGGCACCCCTGGTCGTAGAGCAGGTACGGTTCTTTTACGTGACAACACCTACTGTGACATTAGACCTCGGTTTTTACTGTCTCATCCGAAAGACAGGGACCGCCAACCGAGGGACGCTGCGGAAATCGAACCCTTCGATTCGAAGTCGAAAATGCAAACCACTCGGTCACGAAGGTACAGACATGGTGATAAATGTCGTTACATCCAGACATGACAACTATGACACAATTAATACTTTTAATAAAGCTTATAACAAATGAAGTCTTTACATTCTGTCGGGATAACATACGGTATATCCTGGCACGATAGCGCCCACACAGGTAACTGTGGTGGGAAAACAACTCTTTGAACCCCCTAACAAGAGTGGATGCCACGGATGAAGAGGAATTAAAATTCTAGCTTGAGCCCTGGCTCTATACTGCCTTCCCTGGTAAAAAACAACTGTCTGGGGATAATACCCCTAGGGGTACGCCCACAACTTGCCCTTAGTACAGCATGGATCAAACCGGTCCCCAGGGTACAGGCGAGGTAACCCTTAAATTTTTCCCAATACTAAAGATGTATAACCCATAGTTTTAAGACAAATTGAAAGCCTCATATTCTACAATGATTCTAGCATTAATTAAATGAATGTAGATTCAGATGATTGCTACATGCTGTGTTGTTGGAGTGGCGAATTAAGTCTTTCAAACAAGCTCAAATTTTTAGGTAATTCTCGAATTCCGCCAAATAAACTTGTCTATACAAGTTCACCTGCCCACATCGCAGTATGCCACGATATTATTAGAATGTGTGAAAATCAGGAAAATTAATATGCACATATCTTGAATTTGCATTTTTGATGAATTGAATAGTGCATGTAATACTGCTAAAACAGTTTACTTAAGTTTGCCACATTAAACAAAGATTAGATATGCCATACCGTTTAAAGTCCAGAATTTAATGTATCATCAACTTGTATATACTCATCATTTACAATTGATTATACACAAGCATGCTTTAAGTAGAACATCAATTTATCTCAGTACTGAACTATTATCATATATGAGAAAATCAGGAAACAGACAACATCATGATCAAAATAAAAGGAACAACACCAAAAACAGCAATCCATAAAACAAGGCTTGCAAAGCCGATCAAATAGCAACACGAACCCCACAGAACAACGAGAAAGAGTTCAGGTGCTTTGGAAGAGTAAGCAACTCCTGCTTCGCGCGCGGCACCCGTCGTGTCACATACCTTCGAATACGGGAATAAGTCACAATTGGTGATGTTAATAAACGAGTTCAAACGAGTTTGTGCTGGCGACTTTACATTTTCTGGTGATAACTTCAATAACAACACTAAATTAAACGCAAAAAACAATACATACTATCCGGACACATCTACATTTTTTGTTTGTTTGTTTGTTTGTTGTTTAACGTCCCGCTCACACGGCACACGGTGGCGTCTCCATATGAGTGAAATATTCTTGAATAGGACGTTAAACAAAAACACAACAACAACAACAGAAAAACATCGATGTAATGCATAATATATCATGTTCAAATACATGTAGATACTAATCTCTGAATAATAGTACCTAGATAAACTAATAAATGACATCAAACAATTTGTCACAAAATATTATTAAGTACATTGTTGATTCACTGTGTGGAATTTCTTCATTCCAATTACACATAACTCAATCAAACGGCGATAAAAGTTTCCAGCATTTTTAGTTTTTTTCCATGTAGACTCTAATATCCGGTCTCTCAGTGGGAATTATGGGAGATTCATATGCTCCTTGGTTCAAATCAGTTTCCTCAATTGTCCCTGAAATGAAAAACATAACGGGTCATTCGTACATTATTTGCTAACAGCAAGAACGACTTTACAATATTGTCATAATCATCAGTGTTACGTAAAAAAACACTACCAAATTAAAGAAAAAATATCAACATTTTTCATAATTGTTATTATTCATTTTCATAATTTTTGTACATTGACAATTATTATTATAATTATTGCTATATTTATTATTATCATTAGAAGAGGAGGGAAATATTAAATAATAGAATCATGGTAGGAACTTACCACCTAGGTCAGTTGATTCTCTTTTCGCTTTTCCTTCATGGCCTGGTCTAGAAAAAAAGTATAGGGAAATAAATAATTAAAATTGTAAGGTAATAAATCATATAAAGTTAACACTATTTGGTATTACGTAGTTTACTAGGACCAAGAACAAGGTGTCCATGGATAATATATGAATTCAGTAACTACAAATCCGGCTTTTTGTGCGAGGAATTTTATGCGCGGTAATGAACTTTCCCTATAATATTCTATCCTTACCTGATAAGCACTATACAACATATATTACGAGAAACATATGCGACACTTTTATACCTGAAGTAGAAGGGATAATCAAAGTTGATTTCGAGGTATTGTATCAACTATGATTAGTTATATTTTTCAGTCAGAATTCAAATTGTTTGAACCTAGCCGACTTGTCCATGAATTCATTTAAAAGGTACCCTAGCAAATGGTTACGCATGTCTAAATTTCATTACAATTGCACAATAATACATTAGTAGGTAGGTACATAGTTAGGTAATATAGGTGATAGTATCACAATTTACCTGTTAAATAGTTTTTGAGACGTACATCGCTTAAACACAGATACGGCTAAGTTACCCGCAACGATGAGCAGAACGACAATGAGCAGTATCAAGTGAACATCAGGTTGAAAGATAATTGATGTGACATCTTTAGAAAATGGCGATGTTGTTATCCGGTCGGCTGAATATAGCAAAACAAAAAAGAACATGATATATGTACCGCCAGGTTTAATTGCTTAAATCAATAAGAAATAAAGGAATTGAATCTAATTAAAACAGATATTTGGGGAAATTGCATCAATGTGAAAAGTTTAATAGGACATCTTTACAAAACATATGTCTTCAATTAACGAGTTTGTTGTTGTTTTCTCCAAAGTTATGTACTATAGTAGTATGTGTCGCATTTGCTAGTCCCTAGTCTATAATACAAAATAAAGAGTTGCACAAACACCGACTACTGGATTAACCAGCAGATAGACCAGTTGCAGGAAGAATAAGCATAAAAGGTCCAAGTAGGAGGCGTGTGTGTTTGATTCTGAGAAGAAATAATTTAATGAAAGCAGTTAACTTTTTGGGATTCTAGAATTGAATATAAATAAATACATCAATCAATAAATTAGATAAATAAATTAGTTGATTAATTAATAAGAATAGAATTTGATAAAATAAAAAAATCAATTAATAAGAGTGAAAATCATTTTGTAAACTAATCAATCAATGAAAAATAAATCAATAAATACATATTTCTTTTTTTTTCTCAAGAAAACATTTTAGCCACGGAGTACCGGTATACCCCTTTTAAAACTAGGGCACAAATCTGTTATTTGCTTTATTGGCGTGGGAATTTAAATTGTTCAGCATTATGCAATGCAATCAATGTATATATCTGTGTAAATTCAATTTACGAATCATTATCTTCAAATACAAGTATCCAGAGATATTTGAAAAAGAATAGACGATTTTAAAATTTTATTTTATTTTCACTCGGGTTCTTGCTTTTCCATCGGCCTTTAATCTTTAAAGTAAGGTGTCGCGCAATTTATTTGTCATTAAGCACCCAAGTGTCCAAACATTTCAAATGTTGTGGTGTGTGTACAGAATAAGATATACTTATATATTACCAAATATAAATTTAACAAAAAGAATCCTACAAATTCCTCTTTGCGTACGTCCCTCTACTAGTATTTTTGTAATAAACTTAGAATGCCTATGTAGATATATTTTACCTGTGCGTATACCTGAGAAATAATAGTTTGTGAGTGAAATACCATAATACCTTCAGTAGAAGTTGATGGACAACCAGAAATTGGATCACAGCCCGCACAGGTACAAAGATGTCTACATCCGAAGCCGTATAGTCCCTTTGGACATGTTGTTGAACAATTCGGGTCGGTGAAACCAGCTGGACAATCTGTAAAATTTTATGAATTCTATTACAATTTTGTCCTCTGATGATATATATGTATATCAGTCATTATAATATAGATGTTGATCAATTTTACGATTGATTCAATGCTTCCTTGGGCAAAACAACCAGGGATGGACAGTTTTTCTTTTTATTGAAGCTTAATCAAATTAAATAATATATGATATAACTGAACGCATTTTATATATATGTAGTCCTTAAATTCCATGTATTGTGCATCCTACCTAAACATGTATTTCTCAGGTATAATCGTTATTTATGCACTATGAATAGATATAATCGTCATTTATAAACTATAAATAGATACATCTTGTAAATTCTTAAGGGAACGATTTAGTTATTTCACAAAATTTGACATGGAAAATATATATATTATCTGAAGGGCAAAACTTTAAAGTTATTTGTTATTGCAAATAAGCGGAACCATATCTTATGTTGCTGAGAAAAGAAAAAAATTTAGAGTGTCATAGAGTAATTGAACATTGTGCAAAATAGATTTAGCGTAATAAATAACCGAATGTTTTCTAATTTTGCGAGATGCCAATATTTGAAGACAAATTATTTATACTATCGGACAATATAGTATGAAATGTGAATGCATCTAAAAGTAGTACTGTATCCTTCAATTCAAATAAGTTTCAAAAATAGACACAATTACAAAAGAAGAACAATATTTTAATGAATACAAACAGCTGCACTCACCTGTACAATTGCCATTGACATCACGAAATGTATTTGATGGGCACATTGACAGGAATCTGAAATAATAAATATCAGCAAAATATTTCATATTTGTATACGGATATATATATATGCTAATGTATGTATGTATATATATGAGGGTGTGTATGCAAGTCCTTTGCGAAATTCTTACCTTAAATTCAGTAGTCCAATTAGCATCAACGATATGTATCGCAAACTCATTTCGCCAACGCCAATTGCATTTAAAAGAGTGCTCGCTCAATCTATGGAGTGTCCAGTCTGATTTGAACACTTTGATACAGGAAAGAGTTGTTTATATGTCTAGCTGAAACATTGGAAAATTTAATGAACGTTAATAAACAATCAATTTCCTTTCAACTATATTTTTTGTAATGATATTTTGTCAATTTCAATATCATCCGAGTTCTATAATTGCGGTGCGAAGTTAATGTCGGTTTCATAGATTTTGAACATTGTCCTAGGCAGTGAAAGTATCGAAAGAGCAAAAACAATTTATTTGAATGACACTGGATCAATAGTCCTCGGCAAAGTTCTAAAAATAGACCTGTTTCTAAAATAAATTGTACAACTTGTTGTTGTCTCTCCTTAGAAAACAGTTATTAAGAAGATAGACTTTAAGTTCTCTTTGACATAATTAAAAAAATAAAAACGGAATCAGTTGATATCGATTTCAATGCATGATCTTGAAATTCGAAAATATTTAAATCCTAAATTCAGCATAATTGTTATACAAGTAATACTTTAATTCAACCGATTAAAAGTAGGTAAAAAAATTAATTTTTAGATTTAACATCTGGTAATTTAATTTAACAAGCGTTAAGCAAGGAAAGTTTTTATTCAACTATGGACAGATTAATTATAAAGTAAGGTAGATGAATATGCGTGGTCAGCTTATATACATACATACACACGAGAGAGTTTTTAGTTAAACATTCTTTTCCTTAAAACATGCTCTACTCTTTACTACGAAAGCCTATTAGTATCACGATAAAAAAATAACAGACACAAAAGGCGTAATAACGCGAATCTGAAAGGCGTTATAATGCGAAAAAAGTCGTAATAACGACTTTTTTTCGCGTTATTACGCCTTTCTAATTCGCATTATTACGCCTTATTCGCGTTACAACGCCTTTCAATTTCGCGTTATTACGCCTTTCAAATTTGCGTAATTACGCCTTTCAAATTCGCGTTATTACGACTTTTTTTCGCGTTATAATGCCTTTCACTTTAGCATTATTACGCCTTTTTTCGCGTAAATACGCGTTATTATGCCTTTGGAATTCGCGTTATTACGCCTTTTAAATTCACGTTACTACGCCTTTCACATTCGCGTTATTACGCCTTTTTAATTCGCGTAATTTCGCCTTTCAAATTCGCGTTATTATGCCCTTTTAATTCACGTTATTACGCCTTTCATATTTGCGTTATTATGCCTTTCAAATTCGCGTTATAACGCGTTTCAAATTCGCGTTATTATGCGTTGCCTTTTAAATGCGCGTTATAACGCCTTTTTAATTTGCATTATTACGCCTTTATCTATAATATATTATTGATTGCTTTAATTCGATATAAGGGTATAGCAGATTAAATTGAGAGAGAGAGAGAGAGAGAGAGAGAGAGAGAGAGAGAGAGAGAGAGAGAGATTTGTAAATCAAAGTAACATGAAGATAAATTTGGGGATGGAGGATATGTCTTTACAGATGTAATACTATTAAGTGTTTCTTTTTTATTAATCAATAAACATGTCCATGTGATATACATTTCTTCCATATTCACTGAGATATCTTAACAGGGAGTGCAAAATGATAAATCGATCATTCACAGGGGGTGGATGATAAGCTACACGCGCCTTGCCGGAAATGACAGCGAAGTTAAGTAACGCCGTGAGTTTTCTGTTCTTTTTTTATTGTGCGGAGTTAAAACACAAGACTAGTTTAAAAACAGACTAACGTTCTGATAAAGATAATATATGGCAGAAAACAAATCAATCTCTATTACCCGGTGATGACCGAGAAATCCACTAACCCTTGTGTCAAGTTAACAAGTCCATGTCTTGACAAGCCTCGACATGGATTAAGTTAACTTGAAACGAGGGTTGGTGTATTTCTTTATTATCACCGGGCAATGGATATAGATTATATTAATCTTCTCTATAATGTTATAACCGGTTTCCTTGAATATTGTATTTTACTGCTGTTAGATATCGTTTTTTGACATATTCGAAATATATTTGTATCAAAAACCAAGTGCACCTGCCGTTCGTATTTAATTCGTGTCACGATGATTTAAGAAAAGCCGGATTTTGTTTTTTATCTAACAAGTGAGAAACAATAAACTTTGTCTTATTTAAATGATTCTTTTAGAAACCTGGAAAAATTTGCTGAAAATTATAAGATAATACCCAACGCTAGCAATTTAAGCGAGATATGGCAATGGGGGAAACTGGCTACATAGTCATTTCCCAGGGAGACATTTTCGAGGGAACAGAGATGACTTCTGGGGGAAATTGCCCAACACCAGAGCTTTTACACATAGTAGACAGTGCTAGCGATATCTATTGCATTGCAGATCTCATAATGGACTGTATCAGAAAAGAGATGTCCCTTTGACGATCTCTGCTCCTCCTGCATTTCCCTTTTTGACCAAACCAACTCGTGATACAGATATTTAGATTAATTGTCTCCTCAGTTGTTGGTGTTGTTGTTGCGTTGTTGTTTAACGTCCAACTCAAGAATATTTCACTCATATGGAGACGTCAACGGATGCCGGTGAAGGGCGACAAATTTTGCCTGTGCTCGGCACTGCTGACCGTAGAGCAGGGAGGGTTCTTTAACGTACCAACACCAACTGTGACACGGGACCTCGGTTTTTACTGTCTCATCCGAAGGACAGGGACGGCCAACCGCGAAGTGGCGCTGCGGGAATCGAACCCCGGACCCCTCGGCTCGAAGTCGAACACACCAACCACTCGGCCTCAGTTGACAGCCTAACAACTGGCGGTACTTTTAATTTACTAAATATCTTTATTTTGACATACTTAGTGTAATGGATTTCTTTGATTCTGATTGTTAATGCCATCATTTTCCATCGATCAGAACACTTATAAGCTGACATACGAGGACTTCTTTTCAGCAAAACATTATTGCCATACTTGAAAATTGGTTAGAGCACGGTTTTCCTTTTTAAAGGCTTTTTTATTATTATTTTATTGTTCTTTTCTCCTGGTTATTGTCGCCCGGCTTGCCAATTTGTCAGAGCACTGATTACCTACTGTATGATGACTTATATGACTTATTTTGGTTATGATCAGTGTACTGATTATCTATGTCAAGAGTGTACTCACCATGACTTAACTACCATAGCAGGCCAATGGTCTGGGCAAGGGTTACCTTTTGTACGAGGACTTCTTTGACCGGGTTAATAACGCCATCTGGGTCACTGTGTAAATGATATGTCCCGCGTCAATTGCGCTGCCTAAGATTCTCATCGTCTGCGGACAATTTTACGTGATATTTTGGTCACAGGTGCCACTGAGCAAAATATCTATCTTGTTTGAACTTTCGGCTGCATGAGGCCAAAGTCTTAGCGTGTGTGGACTGCACTGCGCCACATGCTCGCACAATCATGATAATAAGCATGCGTCTCTTGTTATTTTACCTGGAACCTATTAAGTAGTTGGCTATATGACCAATGGAAACGGCTTCTTGCTGTTTGCTGCGAGAGTTTTGCTCCTTGTCTGCGGGGAGTGTTGGGCGAGCAAAGAGCTGAGATACGTGCTTAGCCGATGGTTTGGGCTAAATCCTCTCCGTGTGTGGGCGACTTTGTTGTTGTTGTGTTGTTGTTTAACGTCCAACTCAGGACTATTTCACTCATATGGAGACGTCACCGTGTGCCGTTGAACGGCGACACATTTTTGCCTATGCTCGGCACTGCTGGCCGTAGAGCAGGGAGGGTTCTTTAACGTACCAACACCATCTGTGACACGGGACCTCGGTTTTTACTGTCTCATCCGAAGGACAGGGACGGCCAACCGTGGAGTGGCGCTGCGGGAATCGAACCCCGGACCCCTCGGCGCGAAGTCGAACACACCAACCACTCGGCCTCAGTTGACACCCTAACAACTGGCGGTACTTTTAATTTACTAAATATCTTTATTTTGACATACTTAGTGTAATGGATTTCTTTGATTCTGATTGTTAATACCATCATTTTCCATCGATCAGAACACTTATAAGCTGATATACGAGGACTTCTTTTCAGCAAGTCATTATTGCCATACTTGAAAATTGGTTAGAGCACGGTTTTCCTTTTTTTATTATTATTATTTTATTGTTCTTTTTTCCTGTTTATTGTCGCCCGGCTTGCCAATTTGTCAGAGCACTGATTACCTACTGTATGATGACTTATATGACTTATTTTGGTTATGATCAGTGTACTGATTATCTATGTCAAGAGTGTACTCACCATGACTTAACTACCATAGCAGGCCAATGGTCTGGGCAAGGGTTACCTTTTGTACGATGACTTCTTTGACCGGGTTAATAACGCCATCTGGGTCACTGTGTAAATGATATGTCCCGCGTCAATTGCGCTGCCTGAGATTCTCATCGTCTGTGGACAATTTTACGTGATATTTTGGTCACAGGTGCCACTGAGCAAAATATCTATCTTGTTTGAACTTTCGGCTGCATGAGGTCAAAGTCTTAGCGTGTGTGGGCTGCACTGCGCCACATGCTCGCACAATCATGATAATAAGCATGCATCTCTTGTTATTTTACCTGTAACCTATTAAGTAGTTGTGTAACCTATTAAGTAGTTGGCTATATGACCAATGGAAACGGCTTCTTGCTGTTTGCTGCGAGAGTTTTGCTCCTTGTCTGCGGGGAGTGTTGGCCGAGCAAAGAGCTGAGATACGTGCTGAGCCGATGGCTTGGGCTAAATCCTCTCCGTGTGTGGGCGACTTTGTTGTTGTTGTTGTTGTGTTTTTGTTTAACGTCCAACTCAGGACTATTTTACTCATATGTTGACGTCACCGTGTGCCGTTGAAGGGCGACACATTTTTGCCTATGCTCGGCACTGCTGGCAGTAGAGCAGGGAGGGTTCTTTAACGTGCCAACACCTACTGTGACACGGGACCTTGGTTTTTACTGTCTCATCCGAAAGACAAGGACGGCCAACCGTGGAGTGGCGTTGCGGGAATCGAACCCCAGACCCCTCGGCTCGAAGTCGAAGACGCTAACCACTCGGCCACGGAAGCCCCGCGGGCGCCTTTAGTTGCCTGTCATTCGGATGTACAAGAAACATAAATGCTGATAATAATTAATAAACCATAACTATACCGAGCGAAAATTAAAATCGTATTGATACCTTCTTCAGTGATCTGACTCTAAAATTCAATACCAAATACATTTCATTACAAATTATCATCTCATCGTAAATCACAAAACTGACATTTGTATCGAATTGATTGATGAAAGTTTTGCGACGAAATTGGACTTACTACTTCAAACTCAAAGAGATTGCATTATTCCCTTTTGGCTTCGATGCTTAGTGCCGTGTAGAGGCACTGAGTTCAAATCCTGTAGTCATTGACATACGAAAAAATAATTCCACACAAAATTCGTATTTGGAAGAGTGGCTCTTATTACCAAGCCTGTTTAAAGGAGAATGTCTGCAATCGGTGATATCCCGAAAGTTTCTATAATTAAATGTACATCAATACAATATTGTCAACAAATATGGTGACCTGGAAGTACTATCGATTATTAAAACTTAAAGTACACAAAGTAAGTGCATTGTACACAACAATTGAACAAGTTCCTGGTATCAATTTAGAAAATTATCAATATTGGTTGATGACGCAAGCAAAACACTTGTCCATCTCTTAATGAGAATACTCTACTCTACAAAACATCGTGACGGTCACAAGCAGTTTCAAATTCTCTTTCGAAACATGCACAAGTGTTATTCAAATTTGACAATACGCAAAATAGTTGAGTGCAAAACTTATGCAACTTTTACAACAATATCAACAACAAAAACAACAAAAAACGTATGTGCTGAAAAAACATACATTAGAATCAGCCAAAACTGGGATTGAGGTAAGGGGGATGTCTCTCTACGTAACGCACGAAGATCCAACCATCTCATTTGTTTAAAACGATTGGCAATGAAAACTGTATGCCCCATAATACGGCAAGGTGATACGTTCTTAGCTTTTTTCCTGATGACCTGGGGTTGCCGTAACCAAGTGGTTAGCGCATTTTACTTTCAACTGAAAGGCATGGGGTTCGAGCCCAAACCAAAGTACTGCTGGCCGTCCCTGTCTTTCAGATAATACAGTAAAAAGTATCAAGGTAGTTGTTGGCACGTTAAAGAACCCCGACAGGTAAGATTGTCTTGAATATCATTTCGTCTGGGCTACTCTTTACGAATTCCTGATGTTCAAGAGAAGAGACAAGTGCTATACTTTGTAGCCAGAACGGCTTCCGACTATTGCCTTACCAAATCCCATGTTCCTGGGCTCGAACTCTCAATTTTCAAGAGTAACGGCACGTGCTCTTTTTTAAAGTTAGGGCAGTTCCCAGCTATAAAGAACTAGTCACACTGTTATCCTGAAAATTGTCATAAAGTAAAATCACATGCTTCAAAATTTGATATCCGTGTGCTTTCTGTCAGTTATGTTTCTATGGAGATGCATTATTAAAAGTTCTTTCCCGCTCTTTGATTTCATCGATGTGTATATGTAATCAGTTTTAAGTATTCACATCACTTTATGCTGACTTGTTTACTAATAGGAATACTTCCTCTTTCAAGACATGGTCAGCGAAATTGTAACTCTCAATCACAGGACCTTTAATTGTATTCTTTATTGTTCAAAACGGAAATCGGGAGAATTGCAATACTACTTGTTGGAAGCTAAAGATCAGGTAAGAGTAGGACGGAAGGAGAAAGGGATGAGTAAGGGGGAGCACAGGTTTTATCATGAATTTTTATCATAGTATAGATATCTTTTAGGTTGCTTTTGTGATTTCCGCTTGATACATTTTCAATCGCAAACGGTAGTTGTATCGGTGGGTATCAATGCACCTTTTTTATTTCAAGTTCGTTTACAGAATCGATCACAAACTATCACTTTAATAGGAGTAATTACAAATGACTATTACACTTTGCTAAGATTTGTTTTGCTGCAGATTTCCACCAGAGTCATCAGCATTTCTACACGTTGTAGGAACCTAATTGACAGCAGCGGATGAGAAACCCGGCCACAGGATTATCCGGGTAAGTATCAGTAATCTACGCTTGTCTACTTTTACCCTATCTTATGATACAGGTAAAGATCTCTTTTAACTGGCCACACTGTCTGAAGATTGAAGTTTCTTATAGTTCTTTTTGAACTGGTAGATCCTGATGGAGTGCTTGTCTCGAACCCTGTGACGTCACTTCAAGTAACTTTTGGCCTACTTTTGACATATATTTCGTCCGCTTGAATACAGTGTTGCACCTATATATTTACTTCTTAGAAATACATTATTTGAGGTTGAGAGGAAAATAATCAACCACCACTTTGTACAGGAACAGATAAATCCCCCCTCGGGTGAGATTTCTCTGTCTCTATACAGAGTGGTGATATATTCTATTTTCATGTACTGACACGACTAAGAACATTGCTATTTACTTTCTCATACAAAACACAATGACAACCAACAACAGCAAGACATGGACTCGAACCCACAACCTCACGATCAGACACGAACACGCTAACCACTGAGTAAGAGCGCCCACAGAAATAAATGTTGTTGTTGTACTGTTCTTTAACGTCTTACACAACGATATTTCACTCATATGGAGACGTCACCGGGTGCCGGTGAAGGGCGACAAATTTTGCCTATGCTCGGCACTGTTTGCCGTAGAGCAGGGAGGGTTCTTTAACGTGGCAAACGGGAACTCGGTACTGTCTCATCCGAAAGCCAAGGACGGTCAACCGTGGAGTGGCGCAGCGGGATTCGAGCCCTGGACCCTGTGATTCGAAGTCGAACACGCTAATTAGAAATAAATGTAAACAAGAAGGGACAAAATGACAGAACAAGATGTCGAGGCTTTAGAGAATGTTTTAATAAAACAATAGATTTTAAAAAGTATTTTCCACACACCCTAACGAAGGGTATCGTGAACTGTGTCAAAATGAATGTGCAATGTCCTTGGTGAGTATTTGTAAAACGAGACACCCAGGGAACATAGTTGGTATTGATCTTCATCATTTTTGTAGCACACATAGTTTGTTCAGACAAGGGCTTTGGTGTCATAAAATTATTCAGGAAACGAAAAGTTCATTAACAAAACGGAGAAGAATGTTTATTTTACGACAAATATTAAACACAATGTCATGGATTTTTTAAAATGAATTAATGTCGCATTCTCACTATCTTCAGTGTAATTCCGTGTAGACTCTCATCTCTTGACTCTCAGTTGGAATTATGGGAGATTCATAGGGATCTGGACTCATCTCTATCTCTTCAATTGTCCCTAAAAATAAAACATTTCAAAGTTTACTACAAAAACCACAAAAGTTTGACTTATATAATGCAGTCATTTAATTTCAGCGCTTCTTGAGAGCGGACTTTCGTGTAAGTCGGATTAACGTTATGATTTTGCATCTTTCTAATATATTTCCTCATGCATACTTCCGGTTTTCAGTTTTACGTCTATAGCATATGTAGCATATATGAAATATGCTTATGTGTCAGCGTATTAACTTTAATTTGAATAAAGAAATTGGATATGCTGCTTAAACATACCACATAGTATTGTAAGTTGAACATCAAATGTAGCAGCTGGAGAACAATTTGCAGACAGACGGGGAATTGAACCATGGACACTAGCGGGGTGGTTTTACTGACTGTGCTATTTTAGAGGGACGCATTTACTGACTGTGTTATTTGAACTATCTGTGCTAACTTCAAACCGAAAATAGAGTTGAAAAACATTTTTTCAAAGCTCACGTGACTGGTGTGAAGAAATGCAGGCTCATAATGATAATCCGGGCTATATTCGTATGTTCACTCCACTCAAAAATCCTCAATTAATTAAGAAAAGTCACCGAAGATTTTAAATGTGACCTTATTCCTGGCACTTATAACTTTGTGCAATCAGACGCAATTTCTAACGAAGCATGCTTTCACCGAGACTCGATCCAAGGACCTTCCAGTCTCAGTACAACAAGAATAGATAAATAGAATCTATCACCACTTTGTACAGAGACAGAGAAATCTCACCCGAGTGTCAATGATTTGCAGTCTACGACGAGGCTTGCCGAGTCATGGATGTTGCAAATCTTTGACACGAAGGTGAGATTTATCTGTTCCTGTACAAAGTGGTGGTCGATTATTTTTCTCTCACCCCAAATAATGTATGTCTAAGTAGTAAATATATAGGTGCAACACTGCATTCAAGCGGAAGAAATACGTCAAAAGTAGGTCAAGATTTACCGGTAGTGACGTCAAGGGGTTCGAGATAAGCACGCGGGGTGCGAGACAGAGATATCTCAGAACGGGTATATCGGTGGATTTCTCTGTCCGGGGTGAGAAAAAAAGGTTTCCGGGTCTTTTATTGATTAGCTTTAAGTGCCATATTAGACAATATTTAGATCATTTATTTGCAGTTTTAATAGGACTATTTCATGCATCCCGTGACACCCGATAACGTTGTTTTTTTATAGAACGACTCAAGACAACGTTTTCCTTGGCTGACGTCATTCCAGTGGGAATATTTTGCAGAAAACCGTTCTAAAATCATAGAAGATAGATAAGTACCGTATAAGCGTTACCGATTATCACGTGGTTCATTACATACATTTTGTTCTATTGGTTGAGGAGAAAATATCGTTAATTTTGAACCGTGTAGACATCACCAACCATAAATTCGAAATCTTTCTTTTACATGTATAATCGGCCTAGTAGGAACTCCACCGAAGCGATGGCTGGTGATTAGCGATATGATTTCTGTTCGTGAGATCCGGGGTTCGGGCCCGAGCCATGCTTTGGTTTGATGTC
>JACSZP010010482.1:1593-12384 GCA_016161895.1 Pinna nobilis
AGGGTTCTTTAACGTGCCAACACCTATTGTGACACGAGACCTCGGTTTTACTGTCTCATCCGAAGGACAGGGACGGCCAACCGCGGAGTGGCGCTTACGCGGCTCGAACCCGAGTCTTCCGATTCGCAGTCGAACACGCTAACCACTCGGCCACGGAGGCCCCCCCGAAAATGGTAATAGAAACAAAATACCAGTGGACTAAGTACTATGTTTTCGTGTACACATTCATACAGTTGTCTATGTCGAGTGGTTAGCGTGATAAACTTCGAATCGAAGGATCCGGGGTTCGAATCCGCGCGGTGCAACGCTGTGGTTGGCTGTCCCTGTCTTTCGGATGAGACAGTAAAAACCGCGGTCCCTTGTCACAGTAGCAGTTGGCACGTTAAAGAACCCTCCCTGCTCTACGACCATAAGTGCCGGGCACAGGCAAAATTTGTCGCCCTTCACCAGAATACGGTGACGTCTCCATGTGAGTGAAATATTCTTGAATGAGACGTTTAACAACAGTACAACAACAACAACAACAACAACATTTGTCGTTGCGGTAAACATTTTTGTTTAATGATACCCGTAATTCAATATTATCTATATGAGCGAAGCACTGGCATAGTACCGTATGCGTGGTGGCTACCAGGGGGAAATCTCCTTTTATAATTTTGTCAAAAAACTCAAATTATACACTTTTACGTGTTTTAAAAGTCAACGATTAAAAAAAAATTGACAAGTTGTGGTCGTTGCAAATTCCATATCACTCGTTCAACCCTCTAAACGAGTCGTGGAAGACTAGTCAGCGATTAGCCATTGCCTACAAATTATCTAACTAGTATACGAAAAGATGCCAATGAATGCAAATGGTGTTTTCTGTTACATATGAAAAGTAGCATGACAAACTGGCAATCTAAATACAACAATATGAAATATTAAAAAGTCATGATATTGAATAGAACTCGTTATAGAATGTGTGAAAGCATGGGCAATATCTAATGTAAAATATAAGAAACTATCATTTAGACATTTTCATGAAAAAATAATCAATACTTTATATAAAAAATATAAAACAAGAAAAACTCATTTCTTCCGAATATTAGTATAGAGAACAATTCGCTTATTGTGATATTAATCGTTTAATAATTCGCGTACCTTACGAGTCATAGATATATGTCACACTGGCAAAATTGGACCAATCTCAAACAGTTTATCCTCAAATAGAGTAATAGATCTATTAGTTCAATTAGACGTTACTGTGATATTTGAACAATGTTTATAAATAATTCAAATTCGACGTCACGATCAAAGGAATAAATTCAAGGATAGGAGAGGTTATAGAAAAATGAAGATGAAAAAGGAAAGTCAGCAATATATATGTCGTATTTGGTAGCTTTCGTAAAAACTTAATGGAGATATGTATACTTCGATTTAAAATAAATTTAATATATATTTGAGTGTGTGTGTGCGTGTGTGTGTAACACTACGATGGCAGATTCGTGCACCCTTTAAAATAAATAAAGCTATGAGTGAACTCAAGTAATTCGTCCTGTTGAAGTTTACATGGCATTTAAATGTATCTTAAAATAGAACCCTACCCGAAAATACAACCATTATAATGTCAGATACAATAGTACAGTTGACAGATATGCGATGATTATATCTAAGTATAGATTTAAAGAACACAGCTCTCTCGCTGTGAACGAAATATAATATCCGCAGTTCATTAAGTTGAAATATGGAGTTTCAATCCTGGGAAAATTTTACAGTAGAAATGAATTGATTATTTAATGTTATCTATAATTCAAACGTACGCGATTTTCATTATGTTTTGAAAATTCTTTTCTGATATGTGATACTTTGCCTCTAAAGAATTTGATTTGAAATGATGTAGATTATCAAAGATTGGTTGCTTGAATTGTTGTTTAACGCCCACACAATAATTGTTCGCTTATATGGGAACATCAACGTATACATTTCGGTGAAAAGCGACAGTTTTTTTTTCTTTGCCTTTATGTGTTTACACGTACTGTGACACTGGAACTCGGTTTTTATTGTCAGGGCAGAAACAGCCAATGGGTTCGAACCCATGGTCTCACGATCAGATCTCGATAATAAGGCTAATGTTGAGGCTAAATAATGATTTATAACGGCGTAATCACCATGCATATCATATTATACATCGGAATTCTCCTGAACGGACTTTTTTTTTTTTTTTACTTCAAAGATAGATTCAGACAGACACTCCTCATACTGCTAGGGGGCCTCCGTGGCCGAGTGGTTAGCGTGTTCGACTTCGAATCGAAGGGTCCGGGGTTCGATTCCCGCAGCGCCACTCCGCGGT
This sequence comes from Pinna nobilis, assembly GCA_016161895.1. Taxonomy (NCBI): domain Eukaryota; kingdom Metazoa; phylum Mollusca; class Bivalvia; order Pterioida; family Pinnidae; genus Pinna; species Pinna nobilis. The sequence goes on from JACSZP010010482.1 coordinate 3,923, forward strand.
TGGCTGTCCCTGTCTTTCGGATGAGACAGTAAAAACCGAGGTCCCGTGTCACAGTAGGTGCTGGCACGTTAAAGAACCCTCCTTGTTCTACGGCCATAAGTGCCGAGCACAGGCAAAATGTGTCGCCCTTCACTGGCACACGATGACGTCTCCTTATGAGTGAAATATTCTTGAGTGGGATGTTAAACAAAAACAAAACAAACAAACATCATTCTGCTTATATTTAAGAGATTCCTTGTAATGCTTTGATAGATATTCCTATATTCGTATTTCCTACATACTCATGCTGTTGAATGGCAAAGATGTAATGACCCTAGTCTTCTGCACATTTGTATTTCGATGGATATGATATATATGTCCTATTGTTCCAGTAAGACTACCTATTTGTAACGCCTATAATAAATCCTGGCATTTAATATCCTGTGTTGTTTCGACAAGGTATCAAATAAAAGAAAAAATGAGACACAAGAGGCCAATACGGTAGTGGAATAAGGAAGCTTATCTGGATTGAGATGGTAGCTTTCTTATTTTGTGTCATCCGGAGGGAAATTTCATGGAATAGTGTCACGCATGAGAATTCCAGCATCTGACATATCGATCATTGATCTTGTGCGGTACATAATCAGCTTGTCTTGTTTGATTACGAACATTCAGCGTAATGTTTAAATCTCTGCAGCATTTAAAGAATTCTTGGTTTGTCAAACAGTAGTGTAGGTGATGGAAGTCGTGGCAATAGTTGTAGTAGTCGTAGAAGTAGTACTAGTACCGGTGTCTTGTACCATTATAAGTGAGAATAGTGGTCAGTATTACTAGCATTACAATAAATCATTATAAAAGTGAATCGTAGAAGTAGCGCTTATTCTTAACGCCTGTATAATTGAATGGGAATATACATAAGAAGTATTTTAAAAGAGGGTTGGTGATTGAAAAGTTGTCATGGAGATGAAAGATATAGAGAAGTTGTACTAGATTAGATATACAGTATTAAATGCATTGTATTGGTTCTTCAAACGACAATGGCTAAAATAATTCCATAAGGTCATATGACCATACAGTGTCACGTTACCAATACTGAGGCTCGGCTCAAACCTTGCTAATGAAGAAGGGAACGAGAGTGAAACCGAATGACTTAACACCTACTCCTACTTCGAAAGAGTATCACAATTCAAAATACCTTCTATAAACCGGAAATATGTCCAAAACACAATGTAGGTGGATAATTAAGAATAATTAAAGATTAAGACAATCTTCAGTTCTATTTAGAGCATGCAGTAAGTGTCTTTACTCTATCGGATAAATATCATAGCTCATGGCGTGTCATTTGTCCAAACCACAAACTTTAATCCCCATGTAAAACACTTACCGAATCTCTAGACCGTGCAGTCTAACGAATGATCAATCTAAAAAAACTGTCTAAAGATCTACTTAAGTGCAAAGAGGGGAAAACAGTTGTGTAAATAATCAGACAAAGTACAAATACGTGAAACAAAGTAATATCTAGATNNTGTGTTTGTATCTATATAGTCAAGCTGTTTACATTAATTATCATAGCTACTTAGGTGACAGATGTTACCCAATATTGCAATTTTTAAACGTCCCGACTTCGAGATGACTAGTATAAAGTCTAGCCCTACTTTGAATTCTGGATAGAAACATCAGTCGAGGGTGGAATGTTTCAAGTTTCATATGTTCAAAGTCATATGTTTTTTTTTATAAATTCACTCATAATTATTTTATATTGTCCATGCAGGAGATACAGGTAGTCTCCCTTTTGTCAATTATATCTTAATAATTACTGTCGTTCATTTACAACCTGCTGTTGAACCTCATTGTAAGGACCTTAACATGACAAATTGAAACAGAAATCAGAAATATTGTGAGGTAAACAATGATAATACACAGACTAAACCTTTATGGTCAGTAATGGTCCCCTGGATGAGGCGTGTAATATATTTCATATCTCTGAAATAAAAAAAAGTAACTTTATAGGATTCACCGGCTGCTTTGTAGAAAACTTAGTTTCGTTTCAATTTATAGTTGTGCTATGTATAAATAGCATAATGACCGGAAACGTATTTTAAAATGTTCAGATATATTTCATCTTGAAAAATGGAGAACTTCATTTAATGGTTCACATCACTGTCGACAAGATTACAGTTTAAATAATCTTGATCCCACCCTTATACATTTGGAATTTCAGAAGACAAATGGCCAGTACTCCGTTTGTACTTAAACGTTTAAAATACTGGACACTAAGCATTTGCCGTACACACCTTAGATATCATTTGAAATGAATGAAATAAANNACGCCTTGCAGTGTAGGTATAAAACTGTTGATTATGTGTAAACATAAACTGATCTATAGGAGAAATAAAAAATGTGGTTTATGATAAAGGAAAATGACCAACCTACAACCGTGTAAAAGGTCTAATAAACATGGCAAATATACCTCATATCAACAGTGCAAACTCCACATCCTCTCTACGGTACGGTTGAACATAAAATAAAATACCAGCCGAAAAAGTAAAGATAATGAACAATAATCGGACTCACAATTCCTATATGGAATACAAAATGCAGAGCTAGGCAAACACAGACCTAGATACATGAGGGCTGGGATCGGGAACCAAGGAGGAATAAGCATCCCCGGTCAACTTATTGAATAAACTCTGCCCTGAGGAATATTAAAACAGGTCAGCTAATCTAATAGAGGAGCACAATTTGCCCCCATTGAAACTTCAAAAGGCTGCTGGAAGACCCTGTCAAAGACTACGAAAATATTTTCAAATAAGAACTCGTGCATCTTTTAAATATCAATCTCAGAGTACTTGTGCGTGTGACTAAATGGACGTACTAGGCACATTGTAAGTATATCAAGTTATACATTTGTATGTCTCAGATTTCAAAGATACTGAATTAGAACAATTTACATTTGAAAGTGAAAACTTGATTATCAGAATTCGTAATTCAGCGTGTATCTTGAATTCTCCGAAGATCATATCTATATCCCTGTATTGTCTTTTAAAATGCACACCCTGTACTATGATGTAGGTAAAACAAAAATCATCTACTAATTTGTAAATGAGGGATTCGAATTCCAAAATATTGTCAAATGAGTGTCTAAGAAGAAGAGTGGGAGAGAGTGTATGTATCTGTGTGTGTAGGATTTTTTGTCCATGTCCGAGGGTGTGTGGGTTTCTGTGAGTAATTGCTTATGGATAAAGTGAGTGCATATTGATAAGTGTGCCAGTAGATGACATTCAGGTCTTACTTACTTGTAAATGCAAATTTGATCATAAAAGTGTTTATGTATGAGTACTGTCCCTTTCTCATACAAATATCTTTTTTTTAATTCCATCGTTATATTCATTAGTTCTTGTATAGACGTAGTGTAAGGGAGGCTTTTGTTACCTACGTCTTTACAGAACAGCGCCTTGTTGACAGCTTGGCAAGAAAATCATAACCAGTGTCTAATGACAGCAAATTAGAAGAAAAAAAACTTTGTGTACGAGTGTATGTTTATGTTTTTGTTTATTTGTTAAAGTTTTTTTTAATATGAGCACGTGAAATATTTCATTTCTTATTCCATAACTTATGTAAGAACGTTACTTTTCTCTTTCACGTCAAGATAACAAAGAGACAAATTACTAAATATCTAATGTAATCGTTTTTTACGTGGATCTTTCATTAATATTGCAAATAGATTGAAGAGAAATGCTGGTTGGTCGGGCTATTCACATGCTGAGATATGCTGCAGCTTCTCTGATGTATCAAATAAGGTGCACTTTTTGGCATCGCACTCTGGGCGTCAATCTATCGTGCATATCACAAATGTTCGCCGACTGCGCGGTCGAATTGTGATCACTGGATCTAGGGTGCTACGAATTAATAGATGATTCGAATAAAGCTGTATCTTTTTTTCTCTTAAATCCCTACGCTTAAGAATAAGTCTTCAACTTAACCCGGATTGAGTAAGTCATCTGGGTTCCATCGTATGTATTTAATGATTTACGCTCAATGTAAAGACGAATATTCTGAAACGACCTATAGACTTGGTATGTTATGTATAATTAAGTACATTTGGCACATTTAAATATCACCTGAAAGCCTCTTCCAGTGCGCATATTTTTCCAATAGAATTTCTTTTAATTATAGATATCATATGCTTAATGTTTTCATTACCACAAAGCTAACCATCAATAAGTGCACGCGCAATTTGTATCACTGTAAATCACATTCTTCATAATCATTGGCAGAAGAATTGCGGCAAACAGAGTGATGTGGTACAAGGATGTTCAGGGACTTGTTACGAGTTTTGCTCTCAGACTCAAAAGGCGATTTAAACACCAAACGTCTGTACTACTACGAGTCGTAGTTTGTGTGATCTCGGTAGAGCCTTCAAATTCAGACTGGGAAGTCGGAGTATTAGTGACAATGGAAGCCACTGGCTTGTCTTGGCCTTTTAAGATACCGAGGGTCATTCTAATTTCAATAAGTCAACGGCAGACAATACCGTGGCCAAAACAAAGAGGAGACAACGCTACAAACAGAAATTCACAAATACACTTATAACTAAAATAGAGACACACGTACCAAACTAAAACGGAGGTGAGTTCAGGTGCTCCGAAAGGGTACCATTAAAACAGAAGTCCCATGTCACCGAAAATGTCAAGATTTTAAGGACCCCACCCCGCTACCGAACTTCCGTAAACACATGCATAAATGTGAAAAATTCTGGAATGGCATTTCAAAAACATCACCAACAACAACCACTAGCTTGTGTGAAATCTAAATATTCCCGTACCTGTAGTCATAAATAAAGGAAATTAAAAAAATATGTTCATCAACTTAGCCTGAAGAATAGCTTTTGTACAGAAATTATTTTACGATTCCTCCGTCTGTAGTAAATTATTTCTCACAAGTTCTCCATGTTAGAAAAAAAAACCATGATTAATATCTACTTTTCCATCTACATGAATATAATGATTTTGGTATGTGTTTGACATTCATGGTGCATTTGAGGGTCAATTGTTCTCTTTACAGTCACTCGATCCAGGTTGTTTCTTTCTCTTTCTATAATCTATTATCTAAACTGAACTCGGAAAATTAAGTCACTAGAATAATTAAGTTTTAAATCTTTTTTTTGTAAATAGAAATGTCCTCTCTTAGTGTTACTCCTGTATCAGTCCTTAATGTCTTTCAGTTTACATAATTTCAATGAAAAGTCAAGTAATTATCTAAAAATGGAATAGTTATCCTAAAGGCCATCCTTACTCTTTAAAATTCCTTCATTCTTCAAAGCGATTTTCCCATCAATCTGTATATCCGACTGACAGGTGCCTATTTTTTTACCTCGCGACCAGTGTATTTTCAAAATATGATTGACATTTTCAAAATATGATCATAAAACATCATTTAGAACATTTCTTACATTGAGCATTCATATCAATGTTCACAAAATGAAGCGATGTAGGCAAGAGTAATTTAGAATAAGTGAAACTTTTCTCCATGGATTCAATCATATCTCAGAAAGATTAATTATTAGCAGAAAATTACCAAATTGTTGATATTTAATAAAAAGGCTGTTACGATATCTATGCGATTCCATTAACTTTTTTTTTAAAATGATACAGTACACATATTGCATTTCAAAGTACTGGTATCAAAGCTAAACTAAAATTGTGTGTTGAGCCCGATTTCATACTGCAAAGGTCATAATCTTAGCTTGTTTTAATATTTACATATTGGTAACTTTTCTTGTTTTAATATTTGTATATTGGAAGCTTTTCTTTTGATGGGTGAACTTAATATTATGATTGCGTTGCTTACAATTTAGATGTTTCCTGTATAAAGAATAAGGTAAAGAAAAACCTAATGCCGTATTTCTAACTAACCACCTATATCGAAAACAGATGGCCATCCATTCCATTGTTTATCATCCGTATAACATTTGTATAAAACACTCATGACCTGGCTGAACTGTTGGGGCTCATTTATATAAATTTTGTACTTTTTAATACAAATATGATTGCTTACGGGGAAGAGCGTAGACTTCAAAAGAACAAAGTGTAAAAAACTGCAGATATATATCCCTTGTTATGCTATTTTCTGACAGTCGTTGAACGACACATTTTGCGTTAAATGACCAGATATCGGTTTAAGAGGAGAACACCATCTTCGTGTCTTACGAGACTGGAACTAACAAGGCGTATACATATACTCATTATCTTTGATGGGTCAACATTGTTATATGAGTTAACCGATGTCTGAGATAGGCTACACTAAGAATTGACAATACTATCTCTTAAACTCTATAAACACTCAAGCAATCTAGTGAAAGCTATTGTGTATTATTGGATACTTTAAATCCAGAAAATTTCGAGGAACTGTATTCGACGAATCAGTAGTTATGTAAATGTTCGCGGTAATATAGTTCCACGCGGATACACATTAAATTAATAGGTTATACTGTATGAGACTTGTTAATATTATTTTAGTGTATAAAGCAAAGTCTTTATTTTCGCGAGTATGTGCCATCGCGTAAATACGTGGAAATAAAATCTTCGCGAATACAGTTGCACTTTCAGTATTCTGGACGACACAGAGTTACATGATAACCATGATATGAAAATACATGTAAACATATACCGAAACCTCTCCTACAGGTCATCTCACTTAGTTGTTTTTGTTGTATGATTGTATAACGTCGCACTCAAGAATATTTCACTCATACGGAGACGTCACCGTGTGCCGGTGAAGGGCGACAAATTTTGTCTAGTCTATGCACGGCACTGCTGGCCGTAGAGCAGGGAGGGTTATTTAACGTGCCAACATCAACTGTGACACGGGACCTCGGCTTTTACTGTCTCAACCGAAAGACAGGGACGGCCAACCGCGGAGTGGACCCTTTTCAGCCTCAATCAGGGGAGAACTTGCTAGACTCAGACTAATTTTAGTCAGTCACTTGGGTTGTCTTAATTGTGAGGTACCTCTGTACATATATATTGACCTTAATAAATTTAACTTAAACCACCGGTTAAAACTAAATTGTTTGGCGATTCTTCGTTTTGTCTTTCTGCTTTGTACCTAGTGAGCCTCAAGTAAAAGAAACCAATCGAAACTGGATAAACTGCTTTTATAGTGAGGTTGTCTTTTATATACTTGAATTTTCAAATTTGAATTTTCAAAGAACTTTAGTGGTGTAAAATTATAAAGAAGCATTTCCTTATTTTCTTTCTCTCATGTCTGAAAAAGATAATAATACATTTTTATTATTTTTAGTTTCATTTTTTGTTATGTTGGGATATCTAATTGGGTCGCTCGGGGTTTAGGTGAATTGTCTATAGAGTCATAACATTACTTACTCATACTTTTAATGAAAAGATAAGGTAATTAATAGTGAACGATCTCATAATTCGTATGAAGAAGACAAATATAAAAAGTTTGGGAAACACGGACCCCTTGACATACCAGAGGGGGATCAGATGGCTAAGAGGAGTAAGAATCTCCTGTCGACCAGTCACTTCCGCTGTGAGTCATATGTCTTGATCAGGTAAATGAAGAAATTCGTAGTCAATATCAGTATGTAAAGAACGGCCTAACAACCGGCAGAAACACGTATTTTTGACTCAATCATTGAGCATCTTCTTCAAGGATCTCTAATCAAACATCAACGATAGAATAGGTTTATTATCATTCATGGGTTTGTGCCATTATTCATACACATTCCATAAGATGTAGACAGAGTGCTACGTAATATTTCCATTTTCTTACTGTAAGCCGATATACGTACGTTTTTATATTGATATACCAATAAGCAAAGCTTATGAAATAGGCAAGGACAGTGGAAATTGGTAAAAGTGACACAAGCTAACGATCAGTTAGCCTTCTTTCAATTTGCGCATTGTGTGAAATTAATATCATCAATTTTCCTTATCAGCTTTCCTTCAGCAACTGCCTTATGTAAACCAACTGCATTACAAGGATGGAAAAGTAAATTTTTGTAACGATACTAGTCCATTACCATAAATGTGTTGAATTATTATTTATTGTAATTTGCAAATATTGGTTTGCGCTGCATGCCTATTTCCGATTCAAATGAGGCGTCCCCGATACAGGCTATTAGATGTAAAATTGAATTTAATGTTATCCATCTAAATCGACGAATAACTAAGCTATTCTTACTTTCAGTTCTTTTTCTTTTACTTCGTTATTCACGTATATACTAGTATTTGTGAGTGAACCGACTCTGATACAGCTGCCTTTGTTTCGAATAGCAAATGAAATCTGATATCGAGAATCGATGCTGGTTTTAATCAAACATTCTGTTCTCCTCCTGATTAGCACACAGCCGGTAATATCCGTGTAGTGAATTTATAATAATCAACATTATGATTTTATGAGAAATCATGAGGGATATCTAATATTTCTTTGCAATGAAGATTATAGCAGATGAACTTTTG
>JACSZP010010483.1:0-10838 GCA_016161895.1 Pinna nobilis
TACAGTAGTATCACCTTAATGACCGTTGGTGTTGGTACATATATTGACCACAAGGAGTTGTACAGGCTGGCAGGAGAATCAAAGTATATGTTTTCCTCCACTAACACGAACGCTCTGAATACAATTCTTGTGGAGACGTCAAATGCAGATTGTATTGGTAAGTGTATTTATGTTACGGTTAACCATTTACCTAGCAAGGAACAATTACTATCCCTAGACACCTGCTCTCACTCCGTCTGGAATTGCTTTTATTCTTCATGAAAGCACCTACATTATCCCAAACATGGAATGATGTGCAGGACCAGGAATGTCGAGTATCCCTTTGCTCTTTTTTGTCTTACTTGACCTGAACTCAACCAGGTGTTTTAGTGGGGTTCGTGCTACACTATTCTTAGTTATATGTGTATTTGTGTATTTCTGTTTGTTATTTTGTCTCCTTTTTGTTTTGGCCACAGTTTTGTCTGTTGTTGACTTATTCTATTTGGAATGACCCTTGGTATCTTCTATCTCACCCATTTTATATGCATTGATCGATCAATAACACAAAAATAACGATCAGTCAGCATCAGGAAGTTGATACAAGCTTTATTTGTCATGAGCTACAAAGTATCCAACGACTCCTAGAAAGAGGTTAAAATGCAAGCATTATTTGAACATCGATGGCGTCAAAGACCCAGAAGTCGATGGGAAGATGAGTAAATTATGAGAGATTTGTAAGACTGATTTTGAATTGCTATCAGTATCATCAAGTACATGTAATTTGTTAAATACTTTTAGAAAATTTCGAATCAGCAAATGATAATTTGATTAATCTCCCCCATGACATGAAAAGTTTATCGATAAATCTGGAGATCAACATTCCAACTGGAACACCCGCTGTAAAATGACAATACACAGGGAAGAACATTTGTGATGCACATGTACAGTATTTGTTTGGATAGTCGAAGAAAATTTTCTAAAGCATAAGCTCGACAATGACTGCATTTCATAAGGTTTCAACTGCCACTGATACAGTTATTGCACACTAAATATTTAAAATTGGCTTTGTGCATTATACGTTTTCAGTATTAATTTTTTTTTCAGATTGCACAGAAAATGATATGGTTGATATAGTGTTTGTTGTCGATGTGTCCGCCACTCAAATTCTGCAGCAATATATCACACGGATGAAACAGATAGTGAGGTTGCTGCAGACCGACTCTCATGATATCAACTACGGAGTTGTATCCTACTCATCGTCACCCTCAATTGAGTTTGAATTAGGTAGCTATAGCCACGATCAAGTTATGGCACGGTTGTCTAGAATATTACCAAACCAAGGAATACCTAATCAAATCACGGCTCTTAACTTTACCCGTCACAATACATACACAAACTCGCGCGTAGGTGCTCAGAAGATCGCTGTATTCTTGTCACACGTAGGTAGGGACTGGGAAGATGTGGATGGCGTGAAAGCGCAAGTACAGTTACTAGAACAAGACGGCATAAAAGTGATGTTGATTGGAGAGGGAGACGAATTTGATGACAAATTATCTGGTGTATCTACAGACTCCTACAGGGCTATTTATACAACCAGTAACAGTGATGACGTGGACAGACTGTTCGGGATATTAACTGAAGGCAGACATATTCAATGTGATCCAGACGTATTCATTTTAAGACAGTGAAATGCTCAACTCTTTGGTTGCATCGTATTTATTGTTGTTGTATTACCTATAGCTCAACTTTTATTATTCTAATGTACGGTGCTCGTTAAACTTTTGACCGACGACCTGCGTTAGGTTATTGGCTTTTAAACATTGGTCTGGGGTTCGACTTTCAACACATGCGCTTGTTTTATTTTCTGTTCTTGCTCAATTTTCATAAGGGCCAAGCAAGATATAAAATATGAAGCGCTTCACTTGCATTTGGTGACGTTCATTTAGGTGGAATTAACTCAAATGGGACGTGAAACAGCAATACAGAAAAATCAACTTTTGAAATACATATATTTCAATCGTTAATCACAAAGTAAATGTTTGATTGAATTGTTGTTTTACATCCCACTAAAGAATCTTTCATTTATGTAGAGACGCTTATGTGTATCTGTAAAGCGCGATAAATTTTACCTATGCTAGGTACTTATGGCCATAGAGCAGGGAGGGTTCTTTGACGTGCCAACACCTACTGTGACAAGGGACCTCGGCTTTTACCGTCTCATCCGAACGACATGGACGTCGGACAGCAGCGTGACTCGAAACAGAACCTACAACATCACGATCAGAAGGCAAACACGTTAACCAGTAGCACACGGCCGCCCCAATTTGAATACAAGTACATGTAACTGTGTTCTTGTCTGTCACAATTTATTTCTTCTTATAAAAAACTCGAGGAGACACGAACATATTGTTAAAAACATACATATATTTACTTAAGGAGGGCCGGTAGTCTCTTCAAGTTAAACTTTTAACCGAATTTGGTACTCCACCATATGATTGAAAGATTATCGGTGTGGCGTTTTCACATTTGAGATAGAGAATTTTTCTTTAAAAGGACTTATTCGACTGTGTGAGAGAATGATACAAGTTTTAATGTATGATCAAATCATTCATGAGGTGTCAATGGGGTGTTACATAAACATCTGCCTTCCGACTACCGTCATGAAAATTGACAGGTCAGATTACCTGAAGTTTCCCTTCATTCATTGAAAATTTGAAAAAAAAAGCATTTAAAATATCATTTTATTTCAAATTACATTAGATTTGTTTTGACATTGTTAATATCACAGCATTTAAATGAGTGGCACTAACTATTATTCATGATCTCCTTCTTGTACAACATAAATGTAGATAAATAAACATGAAATACAAAGAATGATGATTTGAATCTAAGAGTTATCTTTCTTGCTACATTGCGAGTCATGTTCTGTATGGATTTTAGAATGGATTGTAATGACATCAGGGTTTTCATCTATAAAACAGAAATTTTGACACTAGGTTAACAGCAAAATTATCGAAATGTAATTAAAATGAGAATCTGGTTTATTTAGAGAATTGACATGACCTATTCTCGCGCACTATTTCCCTCTTTTCGTGATATATTTGATAGATATATCAAATACTCGATTCGATTACTAATTGATTGAAATATGTTTAAAAGGAAAAATGTATGTTAAATTGATAATATTAGTGGGCAACGTTTTTAAAATTATGCTATATTTACTGTATTTGTTGAATCGCTTAATAGACAATGCAAACAGGTGAACTTCGGTTCAACATCTCACAGGAAATATCCTTACAACCCATTGTTAGCTAATTTCATGCATCGCAGGTTTCTTAGATCTCGATTAGGATAACAGGTCACTCTTTCGACCAATTTCAAAGTCAAAAGGTGTGGACACTTCAAAGGTTAACGTTAACTACTAGTGAGGAAATTACTTTTTTCATTCTATGAATCTGACATAGCAATTCAACGTCTTAGACAAATCATCAAGATACGTGCACATGTTTTTCAAAATTCTAAAAGATAATATCACAGACGTGTATACCTATACATTTTTAAAATTTATGTACAATGACAATAAGGGAAATGAGTTTATTAAATAAATGAGTATCATAATAGATAAACAAAACACAAATACGAAGACAGATGATAAAATAAAAATTCGTTTCAGTAGTTTTACTCAGCATGATCAAGTTTTTAGAAGTCTCAAAACGCATTGCGTCCTCCTCTACATGGAAAATTAAGATTTAAAATAACAAGAGTAATAAGAATTTACTATTAAAAATATACATGTCACAAGTTAACTGATGGAACTAATTCACGCACTGATTTATACTCAGTAAGGTCAGTGCGAGACTGGCATCTGCCATGGTGAACGTAACCGTTCGTAATCTTCCCGCTTACGGAACGTCAGCGCGGGATACCGTTTATTAGCGTCATTCCATCGCTAATAGAAGCAAAAGTCATGCACAAATTTCATCGGGTAAAATTTGATGCATGAATTAATTCCATTAAGACAACATTATGTTAAATCCAAAACTAGAATATCGAGACAGTAAACATTAAAACTTCCTAAACGGTTTAAGTTACGACATCTTAAATTGCCATTATAAATGAAAAAAAAATTAATGAAACGGGTCAATGGTCAATCATACTTCAGTATCTGGTTCAATAAAGTCAGCATAATGTTTAGATTCATATTCCATTTTCAAGCATGGAAGGACAACCACTGATTAATCATTCTCCAGTTAACATCGTCGAGAGACTGATGAATATCAAGTATTGTGATATATATGTGATTTTAAACTATCATCTACGCCATAATATGCAAAATATATCAACGTCGGTAATTCACAGTTACGAATTAAAGGAAAAGCTCAAGTGAATTTGTATATAAAACTTTAGGAGCATACCATATCACTCACTTCCTGTCAGCCTTCTGTGTCAAATGATATCTCTTATAATTTTGAACTCATTACAAATTGAGACGATCCAATAATTATGATTCCCTTACATATTATGCCCACGATAGATATTGTGTTAGCTGCCAAATAAACTGACACCGGCATAAAAAATTGCAATCTCATTAAAATTCGACCTTCAATGTGTTCCTTCTCTACTGAAAAAAGAAGAGGTCAAATCCCTTTACCACTTCCAATTACCAATTAAATTTCAAAGCCCATAATTTGAGGAATTAAACGAGATGCAATCGTGAAAATCCAAAAAAGATTATATGATTTAAACTCTCGGACATTTAAACTAGATCTTGATGCGATTCAGCATTAAATGGGCACATTGAAGATAACATTTTAACTGAATTCAAAGAAATGTAACCTAATGTACGTGCAGTTATACTACATATACTATATATCAATGCTTAATGACAAGAGAGACTGGAATTATTATACCACAGTGAAAGTCTAGGAAAATGGACTCTCAATGTATCGCACACTTATTCCTCAAACTCGAAATGCACACTCATCAAAACGCACAAACGATTGTTGGTTTCTTTCTATGCAAACTAGTTTCTGCATTTGGCACTAATGTGATTTTTATATTCATGGTGATCTATAAATAGCACTAAGTTGAACTGGAGTAACCATCCTCTCGGAGACTGTGTTTTAAAGACCTTCTGATTGATTGTGATGTTAGAGATAAGGCCATTCGTACTTGGGTTAACCATGGTTTTTCCTTGAAACTGTTTGCTATTGTCAGTGACCTTATTGCACGATCACGAGATGTGCTCCCATGATGCCGTGAGACTAGATCCATCATCGGCATAACAACATCCTCTTCTCTCTGTCCATTGTGATAATAAAACGGCCTACTTTGATTTTCCTGACTGATCATTGGTAGAGGAACAGCGCCCTCTGCGGCCTTTGCTTGTGATAACAAAACCGCTGACGTAATGCGTTTCCGTTTTCGGTTTTTCCGGTAATCACTTTTGCCTGTTTTGTTAGTGCCGGTCGGAGAAGGCGGTGGGGCTTCTTTATCTATAGTTGAAAGATTTGGTAACGATGCATTCATACTCGTTGTCTCTTTTTTCTCTGGTGTTTGAAAATATTTCGACTTAGATTTACTGTCCTTATTTTCCGGTGCCTCTCTCTCGTCGTGCTGATCTTTGTAAGTGCTCTCGGCAACGCTAACCTTTCTACTTCGTTTGACTATACTCGGGAGCTTAGTAACGTTATCAGACGAGACTTCTCGAGATTGTTCCTCTCCTGTATCCTCTAAGATCGGTTTAGTTCTGCTTCGACTCGCGTTCCCCATAAACGCCGGTTTAGCAGCTGTTTGGCGTTTATATTCTACTGAAGGCATGTTTGCTTCTGGATGTCGGGGCAATCTTTGTGGATTCCTGACGGGTGGCAGGGGATTGTCTTCCTCTTCCTCTGTTATAACGGAATCCGCCACAACACTAGCTTGAGTACTTATCCGCATCATTTTTCCGTGAAATGAACCCCTGCGAGATCCAAGCTCTGAATCAGTTTCTTGTCTGCGACTGCCCCTGAGGGCTGATTTGTTTTCTTTACTCTCTACTTCACTGCCACTGTCTTCGTCCGTTTTTCCGAAAAAGCTTTGTGTTATTGACGCTGCAATATCTGGGCGATCTAGGACATTTCCCCATTTTGTATTTCTTTGCAATTTAAGGTTTTTGAAATTGGATAACGCTGTTACTTGCTTGAAGTATTGCTCCGGATCGTCTCTCAATCCGTAAACTTCGTAGAAAGTTTCAAGAGCTTTTTTCTTATCCCTCTCTTTCGTTTCTGCCCTCGGCTTTCCGGTCATGGGACTTTTCGTGAAACCGTCAACTACTGGCTCGCCGTGACTTACTAGTGGTCCATTTGTAAATCGTGTACGTTTTAAGGTAGACTTTGAAGGTCCATGTCGTATGTAAGCCTTCTCTTTCGCTTCCTCGCACCAAAGTTTGATAGTCCTGAGGGTCTGAACGGTTACTGATCCGAACTTGCCAACAGGGACGCGTGTCCATTGCCTTGTTAGCAGGAAAGATGCGCAAGGTTTCTTTGATCTCCTTAGTGCTATGTTAAGAGCAGCTAGGCCATTTCCATCTTTTGCCATTATAGTTGTAATATCATGATTGACGATCAGCCGGAGAACATTGAGCTGCCCTTGTTCGGTTGCTTCGTGAATTGCTGATTTCTTGGTCTCGATGTGGGCCTGATCTGTGCACCATAACTTATGTGGATGAACGCCAATGGGTTCATCGGCCCGTACTCCTTGTTTCAGCAATACTCTTGCCAAATCAGCACAGCCATAATGAGCAGCGATAAAGAGAGCAACTTTAAGCTGGAAACGTCCAATGACCTCATCAGTAGAAATCTGAGCAAGAACTTGGGGCGTGAAACCCATTATACACAGATTGATAAACTCGTTCCAGCCGTCCCAATTTTCGCATCGAATTATCGCTCCTGAATCGATGTCATAGTCATACAACTGATGCCCATCATACATTTCCTTTCCATTGTCGGTAACCAGTCTAAATATGGAGACAGGTAGCCCGGTTTTGTTTCCCGCGATCGTGCGCAGGTCTTCAACCATCATCAAACTAACTACAAGATTTTTATCCACAATATCAATCGTTTCCTGGTTATATGTACAATGAATATATAATGCCGGTTTAACTTCTTCTTTCATTAGAACTCGAATTGTTGCACCGGCTGGTATTCCTAAATCGGTAAAGCACCACGCTTCGTCTAAGTCCGACCCACTATAATGAAGAACTAGCACTTTCAAATCCTTTCTACTCATCTCGTCAATATATATATTTAGTTTAGTCTGAAACATTTTTTTAACTTCTCCCACAGACGATCCTATCGGGACGTCCAGGGATATTCGATCCCCTTCGTATAATCCAAATACTAACATCGTTGGCGGATCTTTGATTCGTTCTAACATAGTAACGTTGGGAATAATACAAGTAGGCAATATTCAAATATGAAACGAGTTGTGTAGTCCAAAAAAGCGCTAACTGACGGACAACTCGGTCAATTTGAAGATAATGAACTGTCAAAGTTTAGTATAAATATGATCAGTTTCCCTCAAGATAATCCGAGATTGAATGGAAGTTTCTGCTGCTCTGGGAATGAAAACTTCTCAAGACGCAAGTGATTGGCGATGTTAACTTCCTGTGCTCAATTGCAACCCAAGTGACTGTTAGCTGGGCTCGTCAATTCTGCAATAGAAGATAAAATGAAATAATCCATATGTTGATAGAATGTAGTTTGTTACATATACATGTATTTCAATCAAAATCGTGTAATGGTTATTCATGATATTGAACCTTTACGTTCAATTGCAATGATTTACATTACATCCATCATGGATTTCTCGTATACCCTTACATGCCGTCAATATATTACCAGATCTCTGGAAAATTACATTAACAGGTCCCAAAAGTGACCAACCAAATCTAAACCCGCTTATGTTGATGCATACAAATGTGACACACATTGTGGGCGAATTTAATGCTGGATAAAATGGTAATTTCATTAAATAGAATATAATGACGAGACATGTGCGAATTTAAAACAGGGCGAAACTGTTAACAAGTGCAATAGGGCAAAAATAACACGAGGGGAAATAACCTTGTGGACAGTACTAAGTTTCGCCTTATCAATGCTTGTATGCAAATTGATGTATAAGTGGTTATATGCATCATTTGTAATATCCTTATCAATTTCCTATGGACGGATACGGAGACGGACAAAAACATTAATGTTTGATATAAGGAATTTTATATTAACTAAACAGGTGCCCTGGTTATGTGTATGTTACATAAGAAATCAACTACATACATATTTGATTAATGTAATTTGCAGTCGGAACCGGAAAATATACATATTTTTGAGGTAAAAATCGAGTATGGAAATGCAAACGTAACGCCAAAGTTTTACAACATTGCAAAATATACAAATTATCTGTTTTCCGCTTGTAAAGTTATAGTCTTCCAAAACAAATCATATGCACGTATTTTTGTAACTAAAAAATGGTTTCTTTCACTATCAATATCAACGTCATTATAAATAGAATGTTATCGAATGTTATCGGTTTTACCCAAATATGATTTCATCGAAATTAATTAAGTTTTGTTCACATGTTATACATTTGTAATAAGGTATTAATATCAGAAACAATGAAAAATTATTACGAAATATTAGAAAATTCATTGAAAAGTCCTTTATTTCAAAAAGTTGGCCGGAATATAAAGAAATTCAGTTTTAAAAAGAAGGTAAGCTTCGAAAAGTTTGCTTTTGAACATAGTAGGTGAGTTCAAAGAGGTCATGAATGAACGGAAATGCGTAACAGGGTCCTGCTTGTTTTTCTTATGGTGTTAGGCAATTGCTACTTAAGACTTATGAGGTCAAATATCAGATCACTCAAATATATAACGACATGGCAGCTGTCGGTCACTATATATACATTTATATGTCCTTAAAGATTATTGATTACACAATTTGGGCAGAGAGGATTAGAGTTTTAAAATGTGTAGCGGGCGTCACAGCAACCACTGTTATACACCTTAAAAGAGATTTTAAATGTTTTCGCCTTGAGGTTAATGATGAATGAGAGGAAGACGGAAGAGGAAGGGTTGGGTGTTGGTTGTATTGTTTTAACGTCCCACTCAAGAATCTTTCACTTATATCGTGTGACGATGAAGGGCGTCAAATTTTGCCTATGTTTGGCATTTATGGCCATAGAGCGGGGAGGGTTCTTTAATGTGCCAACATCTACTGGGGTTTTTCTGTTTCATCTGAAAGACAGGGGCAGCCAACCACGACGTGGTCTAGGTTCGAACCCCGAGCCTTTCGAAGTCAGAAACGCCGACTGCTAGGCAACGGCGGTCCAAGGAAGACAAAGAAGCTCGTTGTCTGTTATTTTGGTTCATATTCGATGCATGACAGCAATAATAATAATAATAATAATAATATTAATAATAATAATAATAATAATAATAACAATAAAATTAATAATAAACGATGAAGAAGATGATGAAGATGATGATGAAGATCATCATCACCATCATCGTCAGAGAGTTATTATAATATCAATAGTAATAATGAAAAATTATAAAAATGAAAATAATAACAACGATGATGATGATGACGACAATAATGATAATAATAATGATAATAACCCTGCAAAAGGAAATGAATGTAAAAACGATAATGATATTAATATATACATTTCATCATTTTCGTTAAGTTATTTTTATAGACTCTCACCCTTATATAGGATATAAGATATTTCATTTATTTTTGCACTATCACCTGTTTTAATGCCTTAACTTATTCCAGACCCGTATTTTATTTTCTTATTTAAGATGAGGCGCCATCTAGATCCCAATGATCTTTATCTGATAGAGATTATTCAGATTATTCTTAAATTAGATTTAAGTGTTCATATCCTTAGATAGAAAGATCGGTAATAAATCTCTGCTAATCTAAATCCAGTTTACTACAAGTAGAATTAATTATGTTTTAATTTCAATTGGGGCCAAATAGCACATCACGAGAGATTTGCGGAAATTCGCTGACGTAAATAGAAAGTTGATATTTAAATGAAACATGACATAAGTATGTTTATGGCTAAATTAAACTTAGGCATCAGTTTTCATTTGTGAACATTAAACCTAGGCCGTCATCGTGTCACGAATAGGAGATCGATTGTTTTGTTGATAATGTTGTTTGCCATACTGTTGTCCATCGTCTCAGTCAATAATCTTCCACTTTCATGGAAGAAATCACCGAATCCCGGTGAATTGACTTCAAATTTTTGCCTGTGATAGGCACTTCTTGAGCATTGAAGAACTTCTATTTTGCATACATCACCATGACATGGTTCCTTTGCTTTTATCTAACGTACTAAACTCGCCGTGGCTCGGAACGTTTGCTTTTATCTAACGTGCAAATTCACCGTGACCACGGAACGTTTATATACATCATTCGAAGGACAAAATAAGCTAGCTGCCATCGCTGAGATTCCGGGTTCGAACCCTCGACCATTTGATCTGAGGACGATCACTATGCCTTGAAACTACGACTTCCTCGGATCAATTATGGGATAATCATAAGGTGTGTGGAGAAATCCACAATATCATCTTCAAACGTCGATTATCATTCGAAAAAATGGAGCACAAATAATTTCAATATGTTTCTCAAAAGGAAGGTCGCATACAAATGTCTGTCATTTCTATTTGCATTGCTGTAGCTAATCTTTTCCGGGCCCCGTAGTCGAGTGTTCAAATCATCTAGCTTCAAATTTACCAATGGTTCGAATCCATGTTTGTAAGATCGTACCAAATCAGAAAAATTGCTATTTTACCTCCGGGAGATTGGTAA
>JACSZP010010487.1:0-11680 GCA_016161895.1 Pinna nobilis
CTCACAATCACAAGGCAAATACACTTACCATAGAGGGTCGTTGTGGCTCGCAATCACAAGGCAAATACACTAACCATAGATCCGCCCTTTAGTGTATCTAAAAGTTCATCTATATAGCACAATCTTATTTTTGTTTTCAAAAAGGGGTTGATTTTTATTAGCATCAACGTTTTTGGTGTAAAAACAATAAATACATGTAATGTTGAATGACAGTGTTGTACTCTTGACCACGTCAAATAAAAGTGATTTTTTGCAGGTGAGGTCATTACATACCTGTGCTTATATGATGAACACCTTAGAGTACAGGGCAGTTACCAGACTGACCATTCTACAAGTGAGTGACCAGATTAGTTGTTGTACTGGTAAATGACCAGACTGACCATTATACAGGCAAGTGGCCTCGTGATGAAGTACTGTGTAGACCTTGAAAATGGCTCATGTTGTAATACCTCCTACCATATACAGTTGTAAATCGGTACCGAGCTGTATTGAAACATGTGACAAATTACTTGAGATTGTAATTCTTGATAAGGGCTGTAATGTGTTCATGTGTGTTCTAGTCTGAAGCTAGGTTGGACTTGTTGATGTTAGGTGTACATCTGAAGCATACCAGTACCAGTATGTGACATGCATATTTGTATCAGGGCTCTTGGTCATCACTGTAAGACTGGCTGATTGTCAAACTGAATACAAAGAATATTGTATGACATTGTTATGATACATTATAAGGCTGTGCAAACTGTTAAACCGTACCAGATTCTAATACTCACACAAGAACATATCAAAAAGATGCAGTATTTAACATAATGTTGAGCATAAAATTCTAAATGGGCATTCATTACAAATATATTTCTATTAAAATATTATTGTAAAACAATGACAGCTTAAATTACCTGAGAGTGATTTTTAGATGTATGTGTAGATATAAATAAAGTTTCAACGAGAAAGATTCTGTCTTTTTTCATTTATAGGTAGTGTTGTAAAACCAGGTTGTGTTGCTGGACAGTGATCAATGGTTTACTTTGTTGCATTAGAATCATCATGTCAATTTTTCCCCCTGTAATAGAATACATGTATGTCAGGGACATCTAGAGCTGGTACATGTACCATAAAATTTTTAAAATTTACATAACTCTGAGTATTTACTCAACTTAAGCTAATCCTGAATTCTGATTGGCTGAGAAGCTGGAGGGTACCAAATTCTCAGACTTAAGTAAATTCTTAAGTTTTATGGTACATGTACGTACCCCACTCTAGTTTTTGGTTTTTTTTCAGCAAAATTTTAACCCTGGCCATATTGTTTTTGAAGGGTATATAAAAGGTAGAATTTGACAGGCATTTACAAACTTTAACCTTGTATTACTTTGCTGCCATACAGTATCTGGGTGTTTGTGTTTCAGAAACACATGTTGTTGGATTACTTGTATACATGTATCATTGTATATTGATTAAGCAGTAGATGTTATTAAAGACTTTAGGATAACCAAAATCATAAGACAGATATTGACGAAGAAGACTCTTCATAATTTATCAGTGTCATATTTTAATTCATTGCTACCGTGAGAGTGTTCACCTTGTGTGCAGATGGTCAGGAATTCAAATCCTGGCCACGACAATCTCGTCCTTTACATTGATAGCATCTGTTCCTTTGCTACGCAAAAGTTTTGCACATGATGTTACATTTGTGGGCAATTTCATCTGGACCTAAAATCCGAGACCCTATATGTCACAGTAAGTTTTGGCAAAAGCCAAAATTACATGTAGAAGTACAGCAATGTAATTTTTTCCCATTATGAGTGAGAGAATCTCAATTGATTCATAGACCCCTGAAATTTCAAAATTAACTCTTCCAGTCAATAATAAGGGCCTGATTAAATGTGGCAATAGGGGTAAATGATGTAAATAACAATAACAGATATTTTCATAGATGATGATTCCAGTCCATTTTCATAAACATGCATCATCATACAACACTCCATCTGACAGGTTAGCCCATAATATCATTAGTCAAAATAGTGATAAGAAATATACCAATACTGCATTTTAGCTGCTGAGAACATTCTCAGCGAAAAGATATCTCGGATGATGTTGTTGTTTAACGTCCCACTCAAGAATATTTCACTCATATGGAGACGTCACCGTGTGCCGGTGAAGGGCGACAAATTTTGCCTGTGCTCGGCCCTGCTGGCCGTAGAGCAGGAAGGGTTCTTTAACATGCCAACACCTACTGTGACACGAGACCTTGGTTTTTACTGTCTCATCTGAAAGACAGGGACGGCCAACCGCGGAGTGGCGACTGCGGAAATCGAACCCCGGACCCCTCGGCTCAAAGTCGAACACGCTAACCGCTCAGCCACGGAGGCCCCTCTCCGATGATGTACAGTGGAGCTTCATTAATCCAGACACCTTCATTCCCAAGCAAATTATGCGGATACATGAAGCGTCTGGATTACTGAGCCGTGTCTATCATAATGGCTGATGCAATTTGAAAATGTTTCCAGGAAATTGTATCCGAAAGGTGAAGCATACAGATAATTGGCATCCTGATTAATGAGGCTCCACTGTACATGTGTGATTTAATTAGAGGCCTGTTTTAGCCAGTCACGTCCCTCAGATTAGTAAATTATAACCAACACTAGATAAAGTTAAAATATTTAATCCTCAATAAATATCAGTACTGCAGTTAATGAGAATCATAACAAATCAAACATAACAAAGTCATTCATTCCAAACTGGCCACTACTTGTGCTACTAACAATAAACTTCTTGACCAGCAATATCAGTATCGTAATATTCAAAGTAGCTGTAGCAAAAAGAGAGGCCTGTGATAATAATAAAAGAAAATTGTGAAAACAGACTTTGAGATCAAATAATCTCTAGAATGTCAAGAAAATATCAGAATAATAAATGTTTGTTGAAAAGTGGCCGAACTGATTATAAGAAGAAATTAAAATCATTCAAACGTTTGATGACCAAATGTGAAAACCAATTGTATTGATGTGACCTACACAGTCTGCATAATTTTTTATCGTTTTTGGTCTTTTCTGTTGTTTTAGATCAGTCTGTTATGGTCTGTAGCATTGGAAGGGTTATAAACAACATGTCCCTTGGGCTTGCAAGTGATCTGGTGTATTTGTACAGTGGGACCTCGCTATTAAGACCACCCAAGTGACTGGCTTAAACTGGTCTGATTAGTGAGGTGGTCTCCTAAAAGAGGATAAAACAGCCTTAAAGAGTGATAAACAAACTGAATTTTTATGGTCCTTGCTGGTCTGATTAGTAAGGTGGTTTCCTAAGTGAGGTGGTCTTTAGGTGAGGTTCCACTGTACATGTAACATAATGACTGTTACCCATGACTACCCAAGTCACCACAATATCTGGAAAGATAAACATTAAGTCTTGTAATGCCACTTAAAATGAAATTTGCAAATCATTCAGGTGAACAAACGAGCCATACTCATGATACACATTTGAAAGAGAAATAATAAAAAGATTCCCTTACAGGAAAGAATAATACAATTACATGTATAATACATAGAAAAAGGTTACACACACACAAAAATTTCAGGTAAACTATAAAGCTTTGCGTAAAAACTCAATAAAATACCATGTCTCTTATAGTCGTATGTAAAATAAGCATGGTAAGATTTGACAGTAGCTAGGCCAAGAATCACCAAAACAAACCTGAATCTTAAACTCAGTAATCAGATCATCTACATCTGTTTTTCCTCAGTTTTGAACTAAATGCAATGAAATTAAGTGTTACATGCATTTCAACATGTTTATTTACATGATACTATTCAAATATAAATCTTCGATTCTGTAATTATTTCCCCTTTTCCAGTAAATGTTGTTGTCTCCCTTGTTTATCAAATCCAAACACCATTTCCAGGGGCTTAGCTGCACATACTGCCTTCCATCATGATGTGTTAAAATAAAGTAATATTATCAATGCTATTTTGCTCCAGAAGTTTTGTGAATCCTGGCAGCATGCTGTAAAACCAGGGGAGGGAAGGGAATACAAAATTTTACTGGAGGAGGAATAGAAATTCTGCCAGGTGACAGAAGCAGTGACAAAGTTTGTATTCCACACAAAATAGCATATTGTCCAGAGTCTAACAATTACATCTTTACCAACATGGGTCCAACAAGGGAACCTGACTTTTCTTCACCCTGTAGGTTCTTAACAATCTCCAATGCAAATTCAAAACATGTCCCTGGACCACGACTTGTTATAATTTTCCCGTCTGTAACCACTCGATCCTCAGAATAATTGTATCCACCTGTCGAAGATAAATCGTGATTTACAAAAAAGAAACAACTGCTTACTTGTTTTTGTACATTCTTTAAAACAGACTACCATAAATTACCTACATGGTGAAAGACCTGGCTTTGTAATCCTCAAAGTAACCTGAGACTTTAGGAGTAGACAGATGAACAAATAAAACAAGATGTGTTTGTGAAACACTGATGAAACAAGATAGCAGCTACTAAGAATACTGCAGCAATAGTCATAATATGTAGGTCAAAGTCACAAGGTCAAGTTCACAAGATAAAACATTATTAAACAAAGGTCTTGTCACAAGCAATACATATGTGAAATATGTAGGCCCCATCACTTACCAATCAGAAGTTATGACAAAAGTTTAACAAAAAGTTTAACAAAAGTAGGTCAAAGTCCAAGGTCAAGGTTGTGAGGTAAAAAATGATGGTATCGACAGAAAGGTATTGTCACATGGAATAAACTTGTGAAATATGAAAGCCCTATCACTTACCATTTAGAAGTTATCGCTAATATTATAGTTTTTGTGTACAATAGACAGATGGAAAGACTAAAATCTATATGCCCCTGAAACTTTGTTTCTAGTGGCAGAAAAAACACAGGCCAATATATGTTGTCCCTTCCCTTACATTTGATGGTATATCCATAAATAAGTGAAAGTTTCTCTAATTGGAGATTAAAAAACAACTCTCATGAACTATTAACGAAGGTTACTTGAATAACTCTATTCTACTATAATTATCGCAGCTCAGAACCAAAATGCTCAATGATAAAATAAAAGGACGAGTAACAAAGAATGTACAATTACCCTCAGACATTTTCTCTTTAACACTTGGATGTGATGTGACTTTGGATCCTTTACCAACGCTGTGTACCAACAAAGCTGTCGGACCTTAAAAGAAAAGAAAACAAGTTGGATCGTGAATGTGCAGCCACAACAATGTCAACTTGGAGGCATGTTTCTAAGAAGTACTACAGTCTAACCTGCCTTAACAGTCCTCTGAATTAAAAGACTGCATGCCTTATGTGACCTACATGTATGCATCCAAAATTAGCTTTTTCATGAACAAATCTCCCGAATTAAGTAAAAACAACTAAGCCAAGTTGAATAACTTGTGCCCAATCCATTTGCATTGTATCAAAATTAGGTACGATCATGCAATAAATAGAGATTACACAACAAGTTGGGATTGATTATCATGTTCATCCAACTCGAGTTAGTTTATTTTCAAAGTTTCAAAGCGCGAGCTTTAGCGAGCGTTTTGAGACTTTGAAAATTAACTAACCAGGGATGGATAAACATGATAATCAATCCAAATGAGTTGTGTAATTTGTGGATGGATAAACATGATAATCAATCCAAATGAGTTGTGTAATTTGTTTCTACCCTAACACTAGATTATTTTGCAAATCAAAGTATTGAAAACATCAAAAAGAATTTTCTTCAATTCCAGACATAATGTAAGCCCACTCAATGTATTGTGATGTCAAATATAATGATGTTATAATTGAATTTCCTGATGTATCAGCCAATCAAAACGCTCAGACGACGTTAACCACGTGTGGTTAATCGATTTATTTAATCAACTGCAGCCTCGATTATACAGCCGTTTTATAATGGTTAAACTACGCATGTTATGGTAGAAAATATGTTTAATCTAATAAGTGTAACATGTATATGCATGTAGTTTAAAATCTATATCCAAAGGTACATAACTGAGATAAATCTGATATCTTTATTTCGAATAAAAACACAGATCTGACATTACCTGCACAAACAGCCCCAATCCACCTTCCACTTTTCTCTTGCTCTTGCAAAACTTTTCCAACTTCACTAGACTGAAAATACAAAATACAGTGAACTTCGAGAATAGCGAAGTCGTGAACTATGAACTTCTGGTAATAATGAACAAAATCTATGAGTCCCATGTCTTTACCTCTAATGTGTATAAAACCTGAAACAACAAAACTCTTGATATAACGATGTTAATTTACCAATTCCAATGCATTTACCGGTCCTGATGCATTCGTTATAAGCAAAGTTGACTGTACATGTAGTTCAAATCTATGAATGTAGAAAACACAGCCATGAAATCCAATATGACAGACTGTCTGTCTGAAAGAGGGCAGACACATAACACCACAAATGTACAACTAACATTTCACCAGTATACCAGTACACAGTGTTTTAAGTATCAAAAATGAAAATCCATTAATTGGATTAATCCAAAAATGAAACCCTTTTATATGTAATTATTGATTATGATTGCAATTGTGAAAGTATTAAGTTGAGTTAACTGCTAGATTGATATTGAATCATATTTGAATGGAATGAATCATGGTCAACTCAGCCCATAGTCAACTTGGGCCATGGTCAACTCTGCCCTTGGTCAACTTTGGCCTTGTCTGTTCAACTTGGGCCACTTGTTATAGTCATTTTGGAACATTTTCACTAGTCATCTCTGACCATTTCTTGTTATGAACTCAGACCTGCATTGGCATAAAATCTGGCCATCTGAAGATAAGATAGAGTAGAAACATTTTAATTATTAGAGTTAACCAAAAGATGGTTCAAGTTGACCAGACATTGGGTAGAGTAAACCATGGTTCAAGTTGACTAGTTACCAATGGAATGAAGCTACATTTTCTGTGACAAATATGCAGGGAATTAGTATGCAGAATGGGCAGCTTCACACTGTATTGTTATCTAAAGCCACAAACAAGAATGGAGAAGACCCTGCCTGCTGGTTAGGAGTCACATATTTGAGCTATGACAATTGAGTAGGGAGGGTTCTTTAACCTACTGACACCTTTGACATGTGCAGAACATCAGATTTACTTTCTCATCCAAAAGACAGGGATGACCAACCAGAGCTTGACATAAATTCGAACCCTCAACCATACTATAAGAAGGGGAATACACTAACCACTGTGCCATATGGCAGCCTCCAATAGTAATGCACAGGTATGTCTAACAATCTATCTCACAAGTATGCCTGAAAAATGTTAACACCTCAAGGAGAAAAATCCTGGATCCCCTCATAAATTTATACTTGTGGATATAATTTTGGTCTCCAGAAAAAAAATATTTTGTTGAACATGAATCAAGTTATCTCCCCTACATTACCTTTGTCGAATCAAGTTATCTCCCCTACATTACCTTTGTCAAATTTTCTGCTCCTTTACCACCACCAGGACAAACCACCACATCATATGGTCCTGACTTCACTGCATCTGTAAGGCTCGTATCAGGGACAACTTTAACATTCCGGCTACACAATACTGGATCAGCTCCGGTTAGCCCTGCCAATGTCACCTCGATCTACAAAGGTATAAAATGTCAATAAACAGATTTATTGATTGCATTTACTTTAGGCTTAAGCATATTCTACCTGAGAAAAAGCAATTTTCAAAATCTGATTTGAGGAACTGGGTTTGTAACTCTGAAAGGTAGTGACTGAATTAAAGAAGATACATATATACATGTACATACACAGGGATTTACCGGACTCACAAAATGCGAGTATATGACCCTCAAAAAGTTGTTTGTACCCCCAAAGTTTTTTAATGTGCATCCATTTGGACGCATAATATGAAAAAAAAGCTTTTTCCTATTCCACTCTCATCTCAATCTTAATATGATTTACGCTAACAAAGTTGAATCTAAAGACAACAAATAGTTCATGTATATCATTATTTCATACCTTGTACTGTATAGATAACTCATTTGTTTTATTCATACGTTAAATCTTAAATATATTATAATTTGTGGACCCTTAAATTCATCGATTGGACCCTCAAAGAAAACTGTGTGGAGTCCAAGGGACCCCTAGAATTAGGATGCTAGGTAGACCCCTGCATACATTACATGTAACATCATTGTTTGTTTTTTTGTTTTTTCAGCATTTGTAGTTATGTATTTCAGGTCTTTATTCTTTTCAGTTCATTATATATATACACCAAATGGTTTTTGGATCATTTTAATCTTAATATTCTCCATCTCCAAAAATGTTAATATGCAATGATTGATAATTATCTTATCAAAGGGTATCAAATAACTATGAAATAACAATAATACAATTACTTCTAAAAGTCTACTTCGTTGGAGGGTGAGGGTATCAATATAGCATATAGAGAGAGAGAGAGTGGACCAATGCCTGAGGTAGTTACATGTATCATAATTCTTTTGATTTTTTTATGGCATGTACAATATACAACTACAGACGATTACTGCCTGTGGAAGCAGTAATGACATAGCACTTAGCAAGGGAGTGGTCATTATTTTCAGGTCTATAGAAATGGTAGATTTTGATGAATGTGTACCATTGCTCGTGGTATCGTAAGTTTTTAAATACCGGTATCACTCAATCTGAAGAAAAGAAGTTAACCAACAAGAAGTCTAATAAAATAATTGAATTATTTTATTGAGATAATAGACAAATCAAGGAACAATTTTGAAAGAAAAACATTGCTGAACATGTGCTCCTGCAAAGAAAACAAAACATGTCCTGAAGCAACTTTGCCGTCTGCTAAAAACAAGACCAACTACCAGTCACATGAAAACTGTTTCTAGTGGCAATAATGGATGAAACAAAAGGACTACAATAGGCAATCACACAGAATTTTATATATATAGTGCAGAACAATTTGTTTATTTGTCATTACATCATTAAAATAAGAAAATACCACCAAGCACATTGGTCCACCCACTTTACATGTATATGTAGCCTATAGCACTGAGTTACCAGCTTCAGTGAGTGTGAGGATAAAAATGCGAAAAACAATAAGCAAATAAAACTCATCTTCCTCACTCTTATTTTCCTATAAATATTGTTGTACAGCTTTAACGCTGTTTATTTTTGCTGTACGAGAAATTATGATGTTGTTTGATTTCTGGTTTGTGGGTGACATGGGAAATCATCCATGGTCACCAATTTAGGTTCCTCACAAAAACAGGTCGCCGGACGATACATTTCGGGTCATTAGCCTACACTTCAGGTCATTTAAGCCCACCATATTTTCATCAGATGTTAAACATACACATTTTCTAAACTGAACTGAAGGCTTAAGCTGCTCTCGCATTCAATGCTTTGTCTTAATCCATATGATGCATAAACTGAAAGTGAAAGTACATGTACTCAGCAGAATTAGTTTTCGCATAATTTTTTTATCTTGAACTTGTAGTTTAATTTACTTACTCCTCCACGGCGCAACACATCTACAACTATTACGGTCTCCATCTCCTCTGCACCTTCCGCTAGTATCACCAATGCTTTAGTCATGACTGTCTTTACAATTCTGCGTATCGGTATTTAATTCAGACGGCGGCCGGTGCCCCTTTGCAAAGATAGTTCAATAACATTCAATCAATGTCCGGTTTAAGCTTGAACATATGTATTCCCTATAACCTATATAAAAGCGCTTACTTCACCGCGATTGTATTCATCTTTAATCTCTACCTCATATATTCTTTTATATTTGTGTCATTAAAAATCTTTGTAAGATGAATTGACTTAAGAATATTGAATCAACTTATATTTTCATCAATGTCTGCTACCTATATTAGTGAGAAGTTATCTTTAAGTTCATTGTTTACAATCTCTAGGTTAGAGATTAAGGTTGTTTGGTTGTTAGGTCCTAACAAGCATGCGTGACGCCTCGCGCCGATAGGAAATCTTGTTAAAATTCGATGCAATATTTGGGAAAAGGAAGAGGAAGACGACTGATGCCAACTAAGGAAAATATTGATATTCGATAAGTGGTTATGGATGATTGATACAAGTATTTGTTCAGTTATGAAATAATCGCAGACGAAAGTTTTGATCCGAGCGACAGCGGGCACCTGCTGTGGTGCTTCTCAAATATATCAATCGTTACTTGGCATCAAAACACTATCTATTCTGACCAAAACAATGAAAAGTTATTTGAAAGGAGCAGACGGAATCATCTACCAGTTATCCCCAAAACTGACAACAGTAGGGAGGGATGGATGCGATATTAACTTACAGGTAATTATGGTTAAAACCGACGATAAAAGTACATGTATGTAAACGAGTTGAAAGTTAATAACCAGACTCCGTCTTACATTGCCAGTCATTCGTACGCATCATGCTTGTGTACCTATATCAATGCATATAATGGTGACTTTGGCTTCTATGATATAGTTAATTTTTGCATCTTTGTTCTTGGTTTATGCCCGTTCACCAGTCTTTCATTTGTGTGATGGCAACAAAATCCTACTTAAAATGTAGCCAATTTTGCATTTTCTTTTTCATTCACTCAACCCACATTTAGACTTCAGTGAGATTAAAACCTGTGCTAATGTGAGATGCGACAATATAAAATTACTTAAATCACTATGCTCTTCGTGTCACTATTGGGTAACACATATTGCTTGTAACAAATTTGACAGAGGTATCATTTGAACTTTAACCTGTAACCTGAAACCAGTAACAAGTATACATAGATGTGTTCACATATGGCCATGGAGGTTTCTTATTTCTGTAGGCCTTTTTGTTTTTATGCTACAGGTACAACCTTGTTAGATTAAAGAATGAATGCACTCATCTTCCCATCCCTTAAATTAGCGATATAATTCAAAGGGGCTATGAGGCAACTGGATGTTTCCCTTGACTGACACTACACATCTATCGAATAGTGATGTGCAATAAATATTTAGCACTGTAGGATTGTTAGATTAACCTGGGTAACTTTTCCAATTTGACCTTTAAAGGACAATTTGTACTCACAAATTTATTTCTATTTCCTTAAAATTACACTTTTTCTTTGACCCCACACAAATCAGAATATCACTGAAAATGTGCACTTGTTTGAGAAAAAAATGCCTGAAGTTAAGATATGACAGAATTTTGCGACCCATCAGATTTTATGACCTAGAAAACCAAAAAAAAAATCTCATATATTAGGGTGCTTTCATTTTCAAAAAAGTTAAAAGTAAACCCGAAAACATTGGAATCCTAATAATCAAGTTCATAGAGGTTTTTTTTTATTAAACTATTAATTAAATGTCATTTGCCATAGGTACATGCAGTTTTATTATATTAAAATGGCAATGTAAAATGCTTATATATTATAATATATATTATATATTATAAGGAAGTCTTCTTCTTTGCAGACTCAGGGCTTAGATCAGCAACATGCAGTGATTGAATTCCATGACACAGAAGATTGTTTCGTTCTACAGGATTTGAACACGGCCCAGGGCACATATGTAAATGACTGTCGTATACAGAACGCCGTTGTGCGTCTTGCTCCCGGTGATGTCATCAAATTTGGATACAGTGGTGTTCCTCAGGAATTGATTGTTGAAAACCCACCACCGGTAAGGGCTGCCACATCAATGGTTCAAGTGTCTGACTTATTAATTAGTGTTCAGTC
>JACSZP010010488.1:0-17229 GCA_016161895.1 Pinna nobilis
TGAATGCATTTGTGACTTTTCAGCTAATGTCTTTAATGTTTATGCTGGTATTACTCAGGTGAGCATTATAGGCCCATTGGGCCTCTTGTTCTTTTAAATATCCAGTCAGAATAATGGTAACCCGTAAACTAATGATCACTTACAGTAATGGTAATATCAAACATTTCCTCATTTTCAGAAGAGTCCTTTCGTTCGTGAGAGTATCAAAGGTCAAAAGGTGAATTTACATTTATTGAACTTCAATCAACTTATGAATATGTATTCTCTTCTTCAAATCATTACAGTAGACTCCTCTCCGTTGTATTTTCATTTGAATATTGATGATAATAGTGATTTCTTCTAACATAATGTGTTTCAAATTAGCACTTCATTTCTACTTCAATCTGAATTTAAACAAGGTGTTCATTATCAATACATGTGTCAGTATTAATGTATAGCCTACGACTGCGTGAGGACGTGACACATTGTTTTTCCACAGTTGTCATGTTTTTATAGCGATTTATGATATGTTGCATATCATTACACAATATTTACATTGCTAATGACCTAGATGGAGCAAGTGTTACCAATACTGGATGACTAATCGCATTGTTTGCACGTCGATAATACCTATGTTCACAGCAATGAAGCTATTCGCGGTCCCTTATTTCCCAGTCTTGTTTTAGGGAAATATCAATACAGCTAACTTGTACCAAAAAATTTGATTACCGTCTATAGGGAAAAAATAGGCAAAATGGAATGTCTTTATTTTTTTTTTACTGATAGATGAAAACAAAAATAGAAAAAAGAAGTGGTGGCCACATACAAGATTTCATGATATTAATTAGGTTGCAGTAAATTTTAATAGCTTTTGCAGAGTGTTGGTGGCTTATTTTCCTACTGGGGCCTTGGTCTCACTCCATTGATTCTGGTCACACTCCAATGACTCTGTAATTCTATGCTTCACAGCGTTTGTTCTCTATCATATTACACACAGGTGTTGATCTATGCTCATTGAAGCCATGCTTCGCTTTCTACCTGAAAATCTTCATTTCCAGTCTATTGTACGCTTGAATTCTATGTCAGATTTATGCTTTATGTAACTGAAATTCATTGTAAAAAATGATTGAATTTCTAAGTATTTTGTGAGTGTTGAATATTAAGACAGACTACAAGTCACACACATCTTCTGTTATTGCTCCCAGTCCTGTGTCTAGCTGCAGCCCACAGTGGACTTGTGCATTGTTTGTTAGAAATGAGAATGGTGTTGATGCACTCTGCTTTGCCAGCTTGTTGTTTGATGGATGTTGTATTGTTTGTTTTCTATGTGTGTCATGTTTGCAATATAGTGATGTTGACATTTGTTGACATAATTTTACCCATCATACCTTGCATCTTGTTGGAATAATAAAGTATGCCTTCAGGTAACTTACGAATATTAACAGATACATCTGGTTGGATTTTGCCACATTGGCAGGTGTTTGTCTGTTATGTTTTATTATATCATCATCTGTCACATTATTAATTACACTTCATTTAGAATTTTGCAATTGAAAATTTAATGGTTAAAAGACATAAATGTACTGCTTTGCAGTTTATGTGATCCTATGAATGTATGTAGCCTTCTTACTCATTTAACATTGAGATTTAAGTTCATGGCCAAGAGAAATATTTTACCCAGTTTGATTTAGGGTTCAACATTTCTTTCCCATATTGCATGAGCAAGTTTTCTAAAGCCAAACAAAAAAGCTAGCATATTGCCCTTGAAGAAGTTACTCCACAAATCCACCTACCAATTGCCATTATGCTTTAATCCTTTCCATTGTCCATGACAAAAAGAAGGAGAAAACACCTCCATTATGTCAGAATTGAGATTGAAAATATCACCCCTCCAGTGCTGAAAGCATTTGCTACATATCTTCAGTCTGTAGGCTAGTTGTGCTCACTTGCTTTTCAACATTTTATGTGGTTCCAATTGTTAAAAATAACTTTACCAATGGATAGGTGAAGAATATATGGTTAAATATTATCTGTTTCATTATTGAATCACAAGTTTTTTGAAGATTTCCCAGTGTTTTTATTTTACAAAAATACTTGATCCTCTGTTGTAAGGACCTTTTTGCCTGTCAAGTAAACTACTGGCATTGGACCATTGTGTTATTCTCATCTTCCAACAAATGGGATGGTAGTCATCCTGGAGACTATTGAGAAAATATGGACCATTTAAGACAGACTCAATTGTTGTTCTGAAATATGGTCATGGCATATGTGATAGTCTAAACGATTCCTTAACATTGAAGTGAATAGTCACAATAATGTCAGTTGTTTCTTGGCTTCAGCCTTGTGAGTTAGATCTTGAGTTAACCTCTGTAAAAAAAGAATCCACTCAGTAGTTTTTGAGAGTGATATGTTACACCTAAGCAATACTAACTCATACTTGAGTTTGTAATGAGGTAATGACTATCACCCAAGGTTGCTGCTTTTGTCTAATACAGGAATTGGCTTTGATGCCTTTGCTTCCATTGCCTTCCATCTGCATTCAGCTTTCGTTCATTGAATGCTTACAGCCATAGTTTCAGTAGGTGATATGGTCAGTGATATTCCTATGAATCGTACACTAGCTTTCATTCCATAAGTCAGTTTACCTGCTAAATAATGTAACACAAGGTTTGAGGTAACTAAAATGAAATTCAATTTCTTATTCTGTTTGAACAGGGTTGAATAATTTTGTTCATTTTTGTTGTTGTCTGTCATGCCCTATGTTTCCTTATTTTAGATAAGTTCTTCAACACCAAGTAGAGCATCTATGCCGAAGAAATTAAGCTCATCAACCTCCTCCTCCACAACTCCAAAGAACAGCGTCATACATAGCAGCATTCCGCGGCGGACAGGGAGAAGTGAAACGTTCAGCCCAGGGGATAGCAGAGTTCAGACTCCTGCAGAAAAGCCAACTAGAACAACTAATGGTCAGGATTTGAGAGGGTATGACATTTTGGTCATAGTTGTTGGAATTTAGAAAATGCAAATATAAAACACTTCTTAGGTCAGATGGAATTAGGCAAAGATGATGATTGGAATTTGCAGGAAAATTTCAAAGTGATATCATGCTTCTTCTCTAAACAAATATCTTTTAAGTTGATCCTGGTTATCCTTCTGTTATTCAGTCAGTATTGGTCCCTGGTTAAAAGTCTATTACTTGCAAGCTACATGACTAGATAGTTTCCTGTCTTGCCATATGTCACACTTTAATTTTCTAGATTTAGCTGCTGTTGAAGTTTAATTCCATTCAGTCTTTTGCACAAATTGGTTGCATAAATAATCATGAAATTTCAAGATTTTGAATTTCTAATAAACGTACATTAATTCAATCTCAGATTTTGTCACTTTTAGGGTTAATTGCGGCATGTTTGTGTATCCAGTGCACCAATAAATAATCTTTTTACATGTCATGTTTTTATTTTCAGTCCAATGTCAAATTCAACGGGTGGCTCTGATGTACCGTCAGTGAGGCCAAAAGGTCATGGTCATGTCAAATCTTTAAGCACATCTCAGTCTGCCCGGGTCACAGATTTACCGCCCCTCAATGATAGTGACTTCAGACCTACGTAAGTAGACCTTTTCTGCCCTTGTGTGTTACTGGTGAAGGGTTAAACCGGACATCCCATGTTTAATTTACCGATCATTTTTGTCCTAACATTAGATGACCTAGAGCCCCCTGCTGAAAAGAAACAAATTCACTGCTTTGGGATAGGTGCATATGGTGAAATTGGAATGTATTTCGTTCTGACTTGATTTATTTTTAAATTGATTTTGAATGGAAGTTTTTTCTTTTCATTTATAAAAAAAAAAAAAAAAGAAAAGAAGTTCAAAGTTATAATGGAATACTATCAAATGATATTAGGTCATCTACATACTTTGATTGTTTTGGCCCAGGTCATTCCATTATGTCTATTGTGTTTTCAGGACGGCTCCAGGCAAAACATTACCTGTTTCTCCAGTCCCAAAGAGCTCTTTATATCGTAATACAGCCAGTAGAAATACATTCCATGGTGGCCCAATCCGTGATAGGAGACAACCAAGACTAAATAATGGGCCTGATGGGTTTGCTACAACTTCTCAGGATACATCCGCTCTAAGTCAAGCGAGTCGCATGTCTTTCTTCAATAAACTTAGTCAAAAATTTAGTAGAAGGTAGGTATATTCACTGAAATTAGTTCAGTAGGTCAGACTTAAGGTTATATATGTACTACACAATTAATTCAACAGAAAATGATATCTGTTTATATTAACCTGGATTTATCTTAACAATTGTGTCGTTGTGTATCTTTTATTTTTTGTTTACGTCATACCATGTAGTGTTACATGTATCAATTAATGAGTTCTAACCCACACACAGGAGACAGGTGCACTCAGCTTCAGGTTTGAGATCCGCCCAAGTTGTTACATTATTTAGTTCTTTAAATTTTCAGTCACCTGATTCTTTTAGTTGGCACATGGCATCATGACATTGTATCAAATTTCTTTTTTTTTTTTTTTTCTTTCTTTCTTTCTACTCTGAATAGTAGAACTTGACATAGATGTGAAGTTTATTAATGATGCTTCCTGTACAGATTTCTCTTCATGGAATACCGTTAGTTAGAAGTTTCTTTATGCATATCTATTGAATAGTTAAGTATTACATAGGGATCATTTTGGGCATCTGTCTTTCTTGGCATGTTAGTGAAGTCACACTGAAATACTGTATACAGGGTCATTTTCTCCCCATGTTATTTTTGCCCTGATGCACTTGAAAACGGTTTTGCCCACTTTAAATTTGCTCTGTCTTGTCTTAACTCTTTTCAATGGATTTACTGTTTTGAAATCCCACCAGTTTGAATTCGCCCAATGCTAAGATGGTAGGGGGGAAATAAAATGACAATAATTTCCCTGTTTACAGAAGCCTGTTCATTCAGTCATATTTTGCCTTTGATCACATGACAGAGGATTTTTATTTCAACAAACACCCACCTGACTATCCTCTTCTACTCCTACCTAGGTAAACCATCACCATTATTTACATCCTTTTTCACTTTCCTATTTTCCTGATTAGTTACCAGAGTTAGACAATTCTATTAGGAAAATATTTTTGCCCTATTTAGAGTTAAAAGTAGCATATGTTTCAACTTCAGGTGTCTGGAAATTATTCTACTTATATCAGTGCTGGTTAGGGATGTGAATATTTTTTCTAAATATGCTTTTCAGACTTTCACCAAACAGCAAGGAATTCTAATGTTCATAGATGATTTTTTACTTTTAAATACTGTATACAGGGTTATTTTTGTCCTAATGTACTTGGAAAAAGTTTCGCCACATTATAGATTTGCTCAATCTTGTCATAATTTTATTAAGTGAATTTACTGTTTTTGTATTCACTCAGTTTGAAATTCGCCCACTGACAATGAGGATAAAAGGGGCAAAAATTTCCCTGTATACAGTATGTTAAAAAATTACCCCCTGCCCCCTTCGTAGGTTGAGTAATATACTGTTGACAGTGAGCTTTGTATATTGTTTCCATGGTAACTATGATACTGACAAGTACATTTCATTCACAGATAAAACAGTAACACATTAGAATTAACAAAGTGCAGTATTATCAAGTGAGGACCGACAACTCAGTACAATTCTACTATTGATGGAAAGTTTGAAACATGCTATTCTGTTCATGACCCATATTGGTTTGGATAACATGACCCATTATGGATGATACCATGATTGAAATTACAGTAAGAAATGTGCAAAGCTTCCAAAACACACAATCAGAGAATGGTCTCAATCTTCACCTCTCCATTTGTGTACAGAACTGTCAGCAGTACTGCCAGTACTTTTCTTTTTTCACTAGTACTACAGTGTCCGGCTATGTATAATACTGTGACCCTAACCGTTTTTTCCAGGAGCCCTGTGTGTGACACAGAACATGTAGTGATATAACAACATTAATTACTTTTAAGCAGTCACTTAATAGCTTTAATATTTGACATTTTACCTTCTTTTTTATCTGCCGTTGATCTTTTTTTTTTCCCTCACTTTTTTTGTTGATATGAATTCCCAGCAATGCTATGTACAAGAATATAATGCATTTTTTATTTTGATTTTCCTGTTTGGCTTTGACTTAGCATGGTTGTGCATGGCATATGTATGCATTCAGAAAAGGGGTGCAAATAAGTCATAGATTTCATTTTGATATTCCAGCAATTGAATTTGCTATATGTGTTCTGCTATAAAAGTAGTGGGTCTAGATGTTGATGATTTTTGCTGTCGTTCAGATGATACAGTAGAGCCTGAGGCCCCAAATTACAGAAGGTTTCAGCTGCTTAATGGCCTTTTGTACTGAGTATAGGCAAAATTTGAAGCCCTTAATTTGCAGTGTTTTCCCTTCATTTTATTTGAACAGGCCTTTACATGAATCAAACAGGCCAAGAAGGTTGATCTGGTAGTGAATTGAATATGCCAAGAAGTGGTTCTAGGGGTTTCTCCCCCCTGAAATTTTTTTGAAATTTAGAAAACCGGTCAGAAAATTGTTTGAAATGGTCAATTTGGCTGCCAGTCAGTTCTTACAGAAAACACTGAATTTGCATTTGATATTGTCATCTATTGTTATAAAATTTCTGCCTCTTATGATAATCTTTCATCCAGTGCTAAATTTACTATCATCATCTTGACTTGGATGTTTGAAATTATGTGGAGTAAGTTTCTACCTCTACTTCATTTCCAACATTAAAATTTCAGACATATAGGCTTGTCTTTACATTTGTGTTACTATAAATCGGCAACTTTTCGTGGAACTTTTTTTTTAGAGTAAGAACTCTTGCATAATTACATGAAAGTAATATCTCATGAAATAAAACTAGGTATATAGTAATGTCATCATTTATTTAAGTACAGTTTTGATATAGCACATGTCTTACGTGTTACGCACATACCAGCAAGTTATGACTTTATCATTGTCCCACAATGACCACAAGATGACCATATTAGCTGACTAATCCTTTATTTCAGTTTATATATTCATATAGATACATAAGATTTACAACTTTAGAGTGATGTAGTTTGTGATATTGATGCTGCCTTATTGTTGAAACAATTGTTTGCATTAATCTTTTGAGAAGGAAAAAAGTGTGTTCATCGAGTAACTTGTGGTTAGACTTGATACCAAACATTGAAATTGTTATTTAAATCGATTTGTCAGTATATCTGGATTGTTTGTTCTCGGTAGCGTGCTGGCTTCCTGTTGAAGTTGAACAAGTTGTTATGAAGGAAAGAAACAGGAAGTTGACATGACAATTTGTTACTATCTTAAGTTGTGACTAGGTGCATGACATACAAAATATTATCTAAAACATTATTATGAAAAGATTTGTAAATGTCTCCATATTAGTGTTGTGTTTCAAGACCAATGTTCTATATACCCTGTATTCCAGGGAGATGTTTGGAGATAAATAATCAAACAACTTAATTTTGTTTTCTTTTTCACTATTTGACATGCAAACATTTGTTGACACAGGCATGAAGTGGCAGTGTGTTTAATATTATGATTATTTAGATTTACTTGAATTTTTCTTGATCAAACTTTCAAAGACCAAAGTTCATTCGTCATACAAAAATGTAAATTGTCATCTTTTGAAACATGATTACAGTTAGGAATGCTGTTTAAAACTTGATGTGTATGCTAGCTACAGGAATTTTGGTTTGAGAAAAAAAAGTTTGATCAGTGAATTTCGAGACTAAAGATACTCATAAACAAGGTGATTGAGTTTTATCAGACACACTGTTTACACATGGAAAGTAAACAAGGATAACAGTGCCACTTTCAAGAAGAAATTGTTTACTTCCATGTGTTAGTGGGGTCGAATTATGTTTGAATTTTATGTTATACTCAGATTAATTAACAACTATTATACATATATGTAAATCTAACATATCGTTTTTGCTGGCTACCCTCACTACACCGAGACTTCTAAATTCGCAACTATTTTTAGAAGCACAATTACGATCCTTTTTTCATATTTTGAAAATTTTAGAAATTTGGTGACTACTTTGGCAATGGCTTTTTTTCTTCCTCTGTCTTGTATTGAGAAGATTTGTTCTGTTTCATGCCCTGTCCTGCCCTTGTCTAGAACTATATTCATCTTCTGGTGTTAGTTCTGTTCTGTATTGTCTCCATTCTTAGTAGTACCAGGCCACAATAAACATCTAGCTGTTTTCTTTAGAGTGAATGGATGTGTCTTAACACAACCATTATTATAGTACGCAAGATAAACCATACCTCTCTTCCATTGTCTTATGAATGCGAATATATGGCTTGAATAGTTCCTCAGAATACATGATCTTTAGACAAATAAAGGTTGTAGCGTAAAATAATGGATTAGGAACACTTCCTACAGAATTTAAAAAAAGAAACAAAAACTTTTCATAGGCATCTTCAAACAATGAAAGCCTGATGTAATGAGGGTTTATTGTGTCATGAAATGGCTTAATTGATTGTTACAATATAGCCTAATCTTACACACAAGGAAAACTCTATTATATTGTAAAACTATATTATCTTATCAAAACTTCATAGGAAAGCTTGCAAGGTCAGGACCATAAAAACAGAAATGATGGAAAACCCTGCTGATAGTATGAACTTCTACTGCAAACCATAGGCAGTGAACATTTTCACTTGGGATTTACTTAAGCTAATTTTGGAGCTAAGTTAAGAATTTTATCCATAAAGAAAGAAAATTGTTTGAAAATTTTGGAGCATACTTAAGAATTTTATCCAGAAAGAAAGAAATTTGTTTGAAAAATTTTGCTATATGTCTCTAAACATAACTTGAGTTGAGAAATTTTTTTCGTCTGCTTGACCTTTGAATGTTCTTCCATCACCGTATTTACTAGCATGGATTTACTTACTATTATTACATATATTTACTTAACCAGTGTATCCATTATTAAAACTTGATTTCTTATTGTACTTTCTCACCTGATGTACCCACATCTATTTTTGCAGTATAAGTTATACACTATTAACTCTGAAGGTGAAGGGGTGGGCCTTGATTTTTCATTTGAAAACAGATAATTATTTTGTGTATTTGTGGGTGTGAGTAGAAAGTTGCTCTGGAATTTTTGTGTTGACTTTGCGAGCAATGTTAAGCAAAACATTGTTAATTGTCTGTAATCAGAATGCCTGCCAAGTAACCAGCTCTTGCATGGTCAGTTTCTTTTTCATTTAAATTTGCTTCTTTCTCACCATATTTTTAAACCCTGAATATTTTTGTTTTCAAAGAGGAAAAAAGTTGCCATGCCTTGAATGTTTTATGTATACCAAATTTGTATGCATGAATTTACTCTCTTTGTTTATCATCATCAAGATTCAGTAATCCGTCCACAACAGTGCTCTTGTGTCTGAGGGTCAGCCATTAATTGTGTTCTCCCATGATTCTAATTTTCAGCAAATTGCTCCGCAGGTCTGTCAATGAAGGAGCGCCAGAAAACCCGCTGGTCAAACCAAGGTCACTGAGATTTACCTGGAGCATGAAAACCACTAGTTCTATGGACCCTAATGACATGATGAAGGAAATTCGTAAAGTTTTAGATTCCAACAACTGTGATTATGAACAAAGGGAAAAGTTCCTATTACTCTGTGTACATGGTGACCCCAATACTGATAGTCTTGTGCAATGGGAAATGGAAGTTTGCAAGCTACCAAGACTCTCCTTGAATGGAGTGCGCTTCAAACGCATTTCCGGCACTTCCATAGGCTTTAAAAACATTGCTTCAAAAATTGCCAATGAATTAAAACTTTGATGCAAAGATAAGTGCTGTCACAGGATATAATTGCTTTGGAAATAATAATATATCAAAGAAGTTTACCTTACTGGATTTGGTTTCATTTATGGATGCAGTCAAGGACCAAGCTTTCAGGATTAGAGACCAATCCAACAGAATCATGGCAGTTTTGTCAGCTACACAGTAGTTACCATTATAATGTCTGTGTTATAAACTTATTCAGTCATGTTTATAATTTTACTTTGTACAGATGTACAGACTGGTGTTTGTAAAAAAGAAGAAGTAATGATGATAATAATTGATTATAGAATCTGCGTTCTATTGAGACCAGACAATTGTACAATGTTTGTGTAAAAATGTAATAATAATTATGAAAAGTACTACTTGGTACGTGTATTTAACTGGAGTAGGAGAATGTTTGAAGGGTGATACCTAACCCCTTGTGTCCCCTGTATTTCTCTCACTCTACCTTCATTCTGCTTCCTCTATACACTCCTCCTCCTCCTATCACTTCATATTTATCTATAATTTTACACTTTTATCATGAGAGAATATATAAACACATTGTTAATGTATTGTCCTTGACATTTTAGTGCAATTACTGGTGTATGTAATAACATTGCCGTGTAAGAAATGGATGATGTCTATTTTAGAATATGAATTTTTACTGATATCTATATATATTCTCCTGCAGCTTCAAAAAGCACTTTGAAGATTTTATATTTTTATGGTCAGATGTCACCTTGACATAGGTAGTAACTTTTAGGACAGTCAGTTCAAGTAACAGTTTGGCATTTTGACATGGATCTTTAGAGGCCATTGTTGGCTGACAGCTTATTGAATGATCAATCATATTTCCTCAGATTTTGATATGCACTCAAAAAGTAGTATTTCAGATTTCTATATTCGTGTGTAAGCCTTATGCCTTTCATGTGCCACACAGCTATGTGTGCGTAAATCCAAAACCTTTCATGGATGTGCCAGACATCAAGATTTAAGCCAGCATGTATTGGGATCATCCAGTTAAAGTCCATAATGCTTCCCTGTGATGAGGGACATTGCAGCAAGCATATCCAACTACACTCAATTTTGTAGGATCTTGAGACCTATCAGTCTAGTATTTAAGGGATATACATGTATGTACTTACGAAATATTTTATGCTTGAATCCCCTTTATTAACAAATTCACCAAACAACAGTAGATTCTGTCACTTCTTGTAAAGAATGCCATTAGAATATTTTTTTTTTCGTAGTGCACATGGACATAAATCTGTACAAATCTCATTTATAAGTCTCATTTATTCTGTTTGAATAAAGAGTGAGGAAGATGAACAAATCCAATGGCATATGATAAGCTCCATGTTAATCTGCCAACTCTGTGATCCTATAATAAACAGTATTATGAAGTCGTCTTCACAAATATTTGTTGTGTGCAATCATGGCAGACCTTAATCTCAGCTTCTCTGTATTAGTATAAAAACCAAAATGGGTATACTCCATCTTGTTTGGAGACTTATGGCAAGTCAGTACATAGATATACATAACAGGGCACTTGTTTAGGTATACAACATGGCAGTCTAAGACCAAAGTTGTCATATTCAACAGTTCTTTGCTTTGTCTGTCTGTGTGTCTCCTGGGACTTTCATATTGATAATGTAAGTAAGGGAGTTTGTTACTGTTGTTGATAGTTTCTCGGCACCATTCCATCTAGTGCTGTCTTAAGATATTAATTAATCTGTGATA
The DNA here is from genome assembly GCA_016161895.1 of Pinna nobilis. Lineage (NCBI taxonomy): Eukaryota > Metazoa > Mollusca > Bivalvia > Pterioida > Pinnidae > Pinna > Pinna nobilis. The sequence continues at coordinate 11,530 of JACSZP010010488.1, forward strand.
ATGGCAGGGCTAATTGTCAAACATGTACAAAGCTTAACTTATCATGGTTAGTCTCTTTTGCCAGACTAAACTACACAGTCTATTTCTTGGTTTCAGATTGTATGGTTTTTTAATTAGGTGCATGATAATAAATGAGTAAATCTTGTTTCATGAATATCATGCTGGTGTAAGTCAGGGAGATCATATTCTCGTGTGTATAAAATGTTCAGAAATGAGTGTTATAACACATTTTATCCACAAAAAAAAGTTTTTACAAGTAGGCTAAGTGCATTTTTTATCATCTTCAAATATATGACAGCAAAAATAAATATATATAGGTAAGCTTTACTTGAAATTATAATAAACTAACACAAATAGGGTATAAGTTTGTTTTGTTTCTTTTCGTAAATTTACAATTTATATACATATAAATCTAATACTTTTCCACTACAAGGATTCTATTTTGTATTAAGGCGCTTTTGATACAGTAGTCGGGTATTTCTTGCATATAAAGGAACAAGTATTAGAAGGACACATTCAAATTTGTGCATAATAAAGTAAAAGATTGTAAATAGACATATTTATGATGTTGGAAAAAAGCGCAATAAACACAAAGATTCAAAATAAACAAGTATATTCTATTTAATCATGACATACATGTACTTGGTATGGAAGAGGGAGGCGAAAGAAAATAATATTAGGAAGTTAAATCTAATTATTGACAGTAGAGGTACATAATGTGTGTAAGTTATGGTAACAGTAAATGTGGTGTCTAATCCAGGAGACTTCCAATTAGTCTGCTTCTTGTAGTTTAACCCTTTCAACCCTTTGTGTCCAAATAGAATTGTCTTTTCAATTGTCTTAGACCATTCTATTATGGTTTAAGGTGTTGACAGTGGTAAGATGGTCACAAATCCTTAGTTTTTGTTGCTCAATGTTCTTTTTTTTTTTTCTTTGTTTTCTTTCTGAATTGTTCTTGTTTACAAAGATAACATTTTGTTTGTCCATTGTGTGTGAACAGAGAAATTAGTTTTGTTGGTACATATACAGTGTCATCACTGTAATAAGGCTAACATACTAATACTGCCATAGATTTATAGATTGGTTAATGGAGTTAGAGGACAATGGGAGTTAACAAGAGTCTCCAAACTTCTGAATGAACAAGAATAAAATGAGCTTATACATGGAAATATAAAGAAGACCAAAGGCATACCACAAATATTATTTTCTCATGAAAACGCTTTGTGATAATAGATTTATCAATACCTAACCCCAAAAGTCTAAAATACTTTCTCACTATCTGGTTCCAGAATGTTTAACCTGAGCAATTGGCTTTTTTTTTCAAGTATCATTTCAGTGTCTTGAGATACATGACATTGGAATTATTGTTTAAAACCTTTATTTTGGAAAATATTAATCTTGAGAATTCTAAATATTTGTCGCTTGTTAATCACATTTCCATAACTTTGAATATGATGCTGTTGTCTCAACATTTTCATTTTCAACCAGATCATTTTTTATTTGAGTTGTCCGTAGTGTCATTGTATATTAGTATCAGTCTGTGATTTTGTGTTGCACAGAGGCTTCACAGTAGGGCATGCTTTTGATAGCTTAAGCCTTTCAACCCTAAGTATCAAAATGGTTTGCTCTTTCTATTATCTTGGACCAGTCTATTATGGTCTGTAGTGTTGATAGGGTTACCAGGTAATAAACTCAACTTTAAACTTGCCAAGTCCTCATGTTATTAAATGTTTACATTCTTTCGTCTTGAAAACTTTCGTCTGCAGATGTTAATTACAGAACAATGTTGGCACCTCTAGGGAGTTTTTCATGAGTAAACTGCTCTGACAAAATGTCAAAGCTGTGCATGTACATGTACTTATATTTATTACAGTAACACCCTAGAGTTGGTGCTGCAGGTGTCATTGTAAATGTTCAGGCTTTTAATGAACACCAAAGCATTCATAGTAACTAACATTTATATCCTGAATTTGTGATTGCACCATGTAGAAGCATACAATATCTGCTGGATACTCTAGATGGTAAGCTTCAATAGTCAGATAGATCTGTCTATGTATTCAAGTCTGGCTGGTGCACTGTGGACTACACCATTGCTATAGGAGTGCTTTCTGTACTATTTTGTGAATCTTTATACAGATTAATGCCATGGTCAGTTTATATTATTTTTTCCAGAAAAAAAGAATCTTTCGGTACATTATCAGAACATCAGAAATTATTGGATATTCAACTGTTGTCCCCAATTGCATTTGTTGTGTTTGTTTTTTTTTTTTGCAGAGGAATGTTCTGTAAATGACTTTAAATCCCATTTACATGAATTTGGCATCATCTATCCATTATCTAAAAATTTTGCATTTGGATTTAAAGAAAACCTCCAAAAATCCTGGAAATTTCAGAATTTGCATTTGGAAATTTTTCAATTAGAGACAATTGACTATGTTTTAAGTATTAAAGCTGAAAGTAGTCCTTGTTTTCTCATTTTCAAATGAGGGTTATTTTTATCCTTAATTTGCTCTTATAATATATATTCAATAAGAAATGTTTAAAATCATGTACAGCGCATGTCCTGAATCACTTCTCTATTTACATTAACCCTTTCAACCCCAGCTATCAGAATGGTAAGTTCTGTTACTTTTGGTCTTAGACTAGCTCATTTTGGCCTGAAGTGTTGAAAGGGTTAAGTGTTGTGCTTAAGGGATGAGTTGAAGGCCAGTTGATGATGTAAGGGATATCGTCTTTCACAGTTATAAGTATGGACAAAATATAATTGACAGTTATATCAAGTCTGAGAAAAATGTTTGTTGACAAAGAAAATTGTATTTATTTCTGAATTATTAATGTCTATGGAAATAGTCTAGGGTTTATGAAAATTGGGAATGGCATTTCTAATAATAGGATGATTAAATGGACTACATGAGCAAAGGGAAATAACTGGTGTTTGGGCCTGGGCAGGTGTATTTGATCAAATAATTAAGCTTTTATGTGATAAAAGACTTCATTTCACACAGATGTTTTCACAGATGTACATTTAATTTTGTATGGAAATATTGTGCCAAGAAAAATTGAAATGTACTTGCGCTGTGTTAATTTGCTTTGAAGACTTGCAGATTTACACATGTACAATTGTGCATCTTAAACCTTTATATGGAGCTCACAACTAATGCATCTGTGTAAGCAGGTAGTGTGCACCTACACAGAAAAAATAGTTTGAATAACACAATGACACTCAGGAAGTGACTAACTAGTATGTCTCTATGTGGAGGTGCTTGTTTGAATGTGATATTTGTTGTAAGTGTACAGTGTGTATGTGTGTAAAAGGTAGGTGTGACTGTGTCATGTGAGTTATGCAGGGTATTACATCCCTGTGTTACAGATCAAAGTATGTTCTTAGTTGTAAATGGTGATAGAACCCCACAGGTTGGAAATTACCACAATCCCAATTTTAATCATGTACAACTGTAAGTTCACATCATCAGTTTGTAATCTTTTATCAGTTTATTTGTCATAAGTAACTTTTAGTTATACATGATAAATAGTGAACAGGCAATTAAATTTTCATGAAATGATGCTTTTGTTGCTTGATTTGTTGGATAGCTGCGTGTTGTTTTATTTTAATATAGAATTTCATACATTGAAAAATCGGTATATCAGCACTGTGTTGACGTCTGTTCTAAGTCTACAGATCTTGGAACTTCAGGAAATGGAAGATTATCATATGGTATTCAGTCTTGACAAGTGAGATCCACTCCATGTAGTCTCTCTTTTCGGTGATCATTGTCAGTCTTGCTGTGACTGTGATAAAACTGAGAATTATTCAAATTGTTATTCGTGATTTATTCGCAACTCTTACTTCTGTTGATTATTAAATGACGGCGAATTTATCACGAAATCGAAATATTCAGACTGAAGCATTTGTTATACACGATTTTACAATAAGGGGTATGTTTTCTGTCGTTTTTGAGCACAAATTCGAGGTATTAAACGAGCCTTGATTTGTTCGATGTCGTGCTTTGTTAGGGCTGCCGCGGAGGGCCGTAAATGTTGATATTTAATCAACTTTCTTCTCATCCAATGGTTTTAGTGAATGCTGCTTGACTGAGTTTGTCTAATGTCGTGTAAACTATACAAAAATTCACTATGGACTTGATATACAAATGCCTATCTGTGTCTTTTCAATTATACACGAATGGTTTCTGTCCGGGTTGGTTGCAAAGCAGTCCTAGTTTTTCAATAAAGGACTTTTGCCGGTCTGTTCGTCAACATTTCTGGGCTGGGCAGTCTGAAAAGCTTCTCTGATCCAGCTCATACTGAATTCTGATTGGCTGAGAGACTAGATTCTCGGACTTAAATCAAGTAAATTATGAAGTTTTATGGTGCCCAGACCTGGATGCTGCAAAATGTCGTCAGCTAAGAGGGATAAAGAAAAGATGATTACCTGAAGGTTGTCGAGTCATGAATACCATGACTTGGAACTTTGACCTACTTTTCTAAATCTTTAACTTGGACTACCGGTATACATTTAAATCATCGGGGATAGCGCTCTAATACTTGGCATTACAGACTCCTTATGGCTACAGCTTTCATTAAGTTACTTTTGGCCTCGACCATTGCAACCTGGAAATACCGTTTCTTGTCTTGCCTTCCGGCTGGGGCAATACAGGCTGACACGCCATCAGCTTGAAGTCTCCGTGAAAAAGTGGAACAGTTATGAAAGAGGTGTTATACACTACTACAACAAACATTCATAGATCACATTAACATTAATTTGAGGATCAGAGATTCGACTCTGAACAGCTGGCAGCATCACTGGTTTACCTCTCCGACTGCGGAAGTGAAACCCAAGGTCCCGTGGTAAGGATTTGTACTGCATCTTATGGTTCATCGCTGCTGCATGCATTGCAAATACGTTTAAACATATGCCAAAGTTTGCGAAACTTTAATTAGCTCGATGGTGAAAGTGACGAATAAAATTAGTATGAATTCATATTTCTTTGCTTTCCTTCAAAAGGTGGGAAAGCGACTGGGGTCTACTCTAAAACGGTAAATACCGTGTTACTGTGGGTGTCATAACGTTATTTAAAGCACCCTCCCTGCTCTTCGGCCTTAAGTGCCGATCAATTTACGATCGCCCTTCACCGCCACACTGTTACGTATCCATATAAACGACTCTTGAGGGTGATGTTAAATAACAACACAACCAACCAGCTTCTATCTGTTTCTTTGAGCGATCTTTATCCACAAGTTTGACAGTGCTTCTCCGTGCTCATGCATAGTAACTTAATTATGTTTTGGATTTCCCTATCCTTCGGGTGAAACTGTAAAAATCTGACTGGTCCAATCTCACAATAAGTTTCGGCATTTTAAAGATCCGCTATTAATGCCGAAAAGGCCAAAGCCGGTACCGATTATAGTCCAAAATTCGAAGCCGGTCACCGTGATTCCATGTGGTACCGATATGTATAACAGATTTTTTAGTCTTTGAGTCGGGCGTCTACCAACAACACAAGTTCAGTACTGTAGGGCCTATACCAACCCTGTAATATACTACATGTAGTACTCAGTATTTGACTTCAACGTGAACTTCTTAATAAAAACACAGTAAGAAGTACAGGCCTACCCTTAGTCCGTGGCCGAGTGGTTAGCGTGTTCGACTACGAATCGGAAGACCCGGGTTCGAGCCGCGTCAGCGCCACTCCGCGGTTG